>VYZP01033075.1:35086-72058 GCA_013400635.1 Hypocryptadius cinnamomeus
ATAGTGCCTACCGCCCCTTCCCTCCTTCCTTCCTTCCTTCCTTCCTTCCTTCCTTCCTTCCTTCCTTCCCTCTCTCTTCTCTTTCTCTCTCCCCTCTCCCTCTCTCCACACACCCGCAGGTGAATGTACCAGTGCTGCCGCAGCAGGAGAAGCCCGAGGTGAGTATGATTTTCCATCCTTTCGCTGCGCTCTAGCCTGGGGGAGCCCTGCCCGCCCTTCTCTCCCCAGAAAGTAAAGTTCGTTCTTTCTTTCTCCTGCCAGCTGTTTGCGTGACTACATGTTCAACAGGCGCCTTCCCCGCGGGGACAATAAACCCGAGGGGCTGATTTTGAGGAGGAGGAGGCTGCCGGGCTGGTAACTGTATATTAACCCCGGAGCTTTTGTTTTAGCATCAGCCAGCCGGGTTTGACGTCACCTTCGCCGGTAGCGGGAGGAGGTAGCACTTCGGTGGGAAATAACGCCGTCTCCTTTCCCCAGGGTTCTCCCCTCTCTTTCCCACGAGGGATCTCCGTCCTCCTCGGCACTTTCTAAAGTTTTTTTTTCACGAGTCCTTGCCCGTACCGGGAACCGTCTGCCGGTGGTAGGGGCCTCCTCCCGCCTCTTCAGCATCCCCACGCCGCGAGACCTGCTCCTGTTCCCGGTGCCTTCCCGGGTGGGTGCCCCGGGAGCTGCGGGCCCCGAGCCGGGAGGAGAGGAAGCCCCGGCTCTGCTCGGACCGTGCCGGCCCTGCCCGCCGCTTCCTCCGCGGGCTGGAGACCGCGCAGGGCCGCGGGACAGCCCCGCTGCAGGGCGCGCAGCGCTCGCTGCTGCTGCGATCACTCTTCCCCTTGGTCACTCTCCTTCCGTGGTTGCGAAAAGCGCAATTGCAGAGCCTTCCAAATTTTCAATATTTTTATTACACTTACATCCGTCTTCCTCCTATTTTTTTTTTCTGGAAATGAGCGCTTTCCAGCCCGATTTTCTGAGGGTGCAGCTGCTGCCCACTCCTCGTGATTTAGGTGTTATAACACCTTTATTTATTACAGCAGCCAAGTCAAAATATCGGATTTAATTTTATTCGCAACCACTAATTTTATTCTCCGGGGAATATTACTTAAACCATCTGATTTAATCGGGAATTTGTAGAACTCGATCAGATCTAATAAAAAACATTTAAAGTATTGCTTTATGTTCATTTAACATGGAGAAAATGTTCTCCCTTTTTCCTGGCAGTTTTGTGTGGGGTTACAATGGGGTTTTTTTCAGCAAATACCTTCCCTTTCCCACCCCCCGAGGCAGCCCGCCACCACCAACACCGGACGGGTTACGCCGATTTCCCCCATTCCCTTTTCTTTCAGCTCTGACTTCAATTAAAGGGCTGGATTATCCTTTCTGTTTATGGAGGTTTAAAACTATCTATTTTGGAAACAACCATGGGGAAAAAAACTAACAAACAAACAAAAAACCAAAAACAAAACCGAAAACCAACCCAAGAGTGGGTCAGTAATCAGCCAGTGAGACGCGGTGGTTTCTGTTCGGAGCCTCAGGCTTTCAGTGACATTGCAAACGGCGGTGTTGAAGTTGGAGCTCACAACGTGCAGCATCTCTGTCCCCAGGCTGTTTCCTGGGCTCCTGCAGCACGGCCCCCTCACTGTGATACGCGGAGTTGGGGTGCGGTGTCCCAGAGCTGGGCACGTAAACGCCCAGCGCCCGTTTCTGCTGCTCGTCCAAAGCCAGCAGAGGACACCCCCTCGTCCAAAACACTTAGCCACGAGCTGGTTTTAAATGTTACACTCAGTATCAATCCGACATCGCAATAAAAGGGGGTTATTAAATAAAAACTTTTCAATTGCAAGAACACGTAACGCAACTCAAGGATTCATCAAGTTCTGAGGACATTTGTCCAAATCCTCCCCGATTTCAGGGGTGCTTGACGGTTTCCCACGCCCCGCTCCTCTCCGGCCGCCCCCAGGGCCCGCAGCAGCCCCGGCGGGCGCCCGGAGCCGGAGGGGCAGGAGGCGAAGCCGCCGCTCCCGGGAAGCGCCGCTCTTCGCCGGGGCCGCTCCTGACCCGGAGCCGAGGCCTCTTCTCGGGCTCGGCATCCTGCTCCGGGCTCGGGGAGACTCTGCCTTTCCGCTTCCCAGGAGGGAAGTGGCTGGAGGGGCCGCTTCCAACTGGGACCCAGCTATTCCTGTGTTTCTCTTCTCTTACGAGATGCGTTTAGAAAAGGAGAGCCCGGAATCACACTTCTCACCGGTTTGATATTTTAACGATAATAATAATTTCTCCCCGCCCGTATTTTCCTTTGAAAACGTTCGCTGTGAACCCAGACAGGGCGCACATTTCACAGATTTATTCAAACCAACCACCCCTGAGCTGTGAGTTCGCCCGGACCAGCAGAGGCGCGGCCAGCACTTGCCGTGGGCTCGGGGCTCTCTCCAGCTCTGTCCCGGCCTGCCAGAGCCCAGTGTGTGTGAGTACGGACGGGAGGCAGCGGGGAGGTGGATGTTGCTCTCCCCCCACCCCTCCCTTTTTCCTCCCTTCTCTCCTACTGCAATTCATTTCTGTTTGACGAGGCACAATAAAATCTTCTTGTACATCCCCGCTCCCGTGTCTTTCTGGGGGAGGGATGTTTGTTTTAGGCACGCACAGAGCAGCCGCGCTCCCGACTGCCCGGGCGGGACATAGAAAGAGAAATTCATTTCTCCAAACCCGGTGAAATGCGACTTTAAAGCCCCCGAGACTGGTCTCGCTCCCAGCCTGGCTCTGGGAGCAACTCCCAGCGTCAAACCACGAGAGGAACTCAGGCGTGGACCCAGCTCCTCTCCTGCTCCCCGCAGGAGCTGGCCGGGCCCCGCAGGAGCAGCCGGGCTGGCACCGGGCACGGGCACCGGGGAGCGGGGCGGGTGCCCCGCCCGGGCCGGGCGCGGAAAGCCGCCGACCTCCGGAGCCACCGGGTCTACAGGGTGCTAGAGGGAACCCCACCGTGGTCAGGGCAGCCCGCGCCCTCCAGACGCGTGAAAGTCGATACTACTTCGCTACAGGGATGACCAGAGACGCCGCGTTTCGTTGCGCGGTGCCCCGGTTGCTGCTCAGTTATCCCCGCCGGGCGTTTGACTCTGGCAGCATCCAGAAACGCACCACGGCCCAGCGCTCACGGCTGGGTCAGCCCGCTAAAACACGACATTAAATGCTAATTTAATATATTTATTCTGAAGAAGCCCCGATTTCTCCGGTGTTTCTTTCTCTCCTCACTTCCCTTGATTCATCTAAAGGCTTCCCGTGTACGGCTGCTCCGGTGCCCAAGTTCGAGAGGGCTGCAGCAACGGTGCTGCTGCAGCTTCCTCCAGTTGCAGTAGTAAAATCTTAATTAAAAAGCGCCCGGCTATTGGCTGCCATGCTGGGGAAGGGACACGCACGCCCGCCCGCAGGCAGCGCAGCCCTCGGAAGCATCCCAGAGAAATATAGTTCTTGATTAGTGTATTTTCATCTCGTTCTTAGCGGAAGACAGTTTGTAAGTACCTGCTAATGTTAGTGCTCTTTAAGGTTTCAATTGTTCTAGGGGGTTTGCCATTGACTTTTTCATTATTTACCTACTGAATCAAAGTAAGCAAATGCCATCTGTTTCCCTGCTGCTATCATCTTCACTTTTAATTATCCGCCCAGCCGCCTAATAGAGATGATATTAAACTAAATCTTTTTGACATTAAAAGTAATTATCCCCAAACCAATATTACAAGAATGAAAATTACCACCACCACTACCCCCCTTTCAGGAAAAAGGCACATTCCTCCTAGTCCAGGCAACCTCTTCAGATCCGGAGCGAGGAAAGGGATACGGAATTCCCGTTAGCCCGGACTTCTCAAGTATTTGAAACATTATTAACTCGATTTCCCGGCTCCCAGTGGGGGAGGAAAAAGCGACAAGGGGGAAAGATTTGTGGAAGAAAATAAGGGAAATTCGGGGCTCTGCGCACTCCTGCGCGGGCTCCTCTCCTCCCGCAGCCCGGCGGTCGCACGGGGGGAACCCACCCTGGGGCGGGCGGCGGGGCCGGGTCTGCCTGACCCCTCGGGGGCCCGCCGGGGTCGGCGCAGGTACCCAACCTCGGCTTTTGGGGACGAGCACATCCTAAAGACACGGACACGCGGCCCTCGAAGGGCTTCGCACCCTCCCGCGGCACCGGCCGCGCGCGTCGCGCTGGCGGTGCGGGGACGGTCATTAGAGGGACACCGGGATCAGGGCCGCGATGAAGGGGCACGGCGGGTCCTCTGACAGATGGCCGCCGGCTGAATTACCTCCACAGAGTCATTTCGCTTACTCTCAGACTTCTCCGCCATTTCTCCTCCGACTCGCTTTAATATGAGCCTGAGCCGCGTCCCCCATTTCCTTTAATATGTGCTAAACTGAGCTAATTTTAATTGCATGTTTCAACTTTGCTAATTAAATAGAGTGGTCTAATTAAAAGTGACTAGGGAACAGTTTTAATTCAACCCTCTACTTTTTTAACAATCCATTATGCAACAAATCCAGGGTAAGCCCTCCCTTTAAAAAAGCTACAGATGATTGAGTTTTTACACCTTTTTACACGCTCACAATGGGGAGACTTGACCCAACATATGTAGCGGTGGGGCCGAGCCCCCCCGGCTCCCCGGCGGGGCATCGCGACCGAGCCGCCTCGCTGCTGCTGCCCCGCCTGAGCGCGGCTGGACCCGGGGGCTTCCCGGGGCCTCCCCGCTGGAAGTGCGGAGACTATTAGCCCAGCAGAGGTTAGAGTAGCACATCCCCAAGACAGCAGACCAGGATTTGGGAAAATCGGGCTCTTTACACGCTTCATCTCTTCACCAAGTGCTCATTAGGTTGTTAACCTCTGGTTCACATGAAAGGGGCATGTGATGAATCCCCTCCCGAACAAATGGGCGCATCCCCCTTCAGGCACTGAACAAAGCCCTTAAAATAACTGCACAAGAAAGCCTTTAGTTGTTACTCTAAAATTTCTTTTCTCTGAGAGCTTGTGCCCATCCACACACACGCACACCGAAAGAGGAAAAAAAGCTCACGCACGCAAAAATCCATCCATCACCCCTCCTCCCCCGTGTGCTGGAGCTAAAAATTAAAACTCCGTGGTCCGTCCCCGGGGCCTTCGGCGCTGGCTGATGTCCCCCGGGTTTGGCTGAGGCTCGGGCTGGGGTTTCCCAAGTGAGGGGAAGGAAATCTTAATCGCTTCAGCGGGGCGGGCGGGGGAGAATCCTCTGCCTGTGGAGGGGGAAAGCCACGCGTCCCGGCAGGGGACAGCGCTCTGCGGGGACACGGGGGTGTGGGGGTGCCCATGGCGGCCCCCAGCTCTGCTCTCCCTTCTCCCACCCGCCAGAGAGGAGAGCCGAGCGGATCCTCAGCGGAGGAGGGCGCGGACAGGAGTTCCCCTTTCTGGCCGGGGAGCGCGGCAAGAGATCGGGTCCTCTCTCGAGGCAGACGGGATCAACCCCCGCAGCCAGCGCTGCCTGCTCGGGGCTCGCTGCCCACGGAGGGCCAGGGAGCCGAGTCTGGCTCCGCATTCCCACCGCTCGCCTGTGGATTTGAGGCTTTTTAAGACCTTTGCTTTTCTCTCCCTCCCTCCTTCTCCCTCTCCCTTTTTATTTCCCAGCCCCTCGGGCACGGATTAAAGTGACAGACAATTTTCCCCCCCCCCCGCACCTCATTGATGGTTAAATGCACTCTGAGTTAATGCGCGGGAAGCGGGCAGGCCGGGGGGGGCTGTCCCGGCAGCGCCGCGAACCCCGGCGGGCGCACGGAGCGGCCGCGGGCCGGGGGCGGCTCGGCCGGGCGGTGCCGNTCACAGATGGGGTGCAGGTTTTTGGAAGAAATTTGAGAAACACCATTGTCCAGAATCAAAACTCTATGTCTTGCCCCACAAAGGGGGCTGCTTTAAGCCCCTCAACTTCTATGGGGCTTGTTTTTTAAACTTTAAGTGTTCCGCACAATAAGCTGCCACTAAAATGTCACAACCACTCTAATTCCAAGTGTGTCTCACTGCAAAGGGTGCAGAAAAATGAAGGGAGCAAAGGGAAGGAGTGTAATTAAAAACCCTGGAGCTCCCTCCTGCCTGCTGGGGCCCGGCGACCGGTCCGGGGAGGGGGCGGCGGGGAAATGCCCCCGCCCGTGGCAGCGGCACGGACACCCCAAGGTGCGGGACCGCCCCCCCCGCGCCGCTCCCGCATCTGCCCGGCCGCGTCCCGGCTCAGCACATCGCGGCGCTTCCATATTTTGGAGGCTAAATTTTTTCATTAGCCCAAAGCAGAAGATTAATTCTTTTCTTTTTATTCATGATCATGACAGCCCCTGTCGGATTTGCCGGAGGATTCCCCCCTTCAATGTTTATTGCCCCAGGAGCTCAGGAGCAGAACAATCCTGACGGAACGCGACAGATAAACACAATCTATTATTGTTAAAGAGACACATCGAGGGGGTTTGCGGAGGGGCGGTCGGGCCGCTGTAACAGCGCCATCCAAAACCACAGGCACCTGGGGCAAAAAACTATTCTAGTATTCTTTTTCCAGTTGACACGCGGTATTTTAAGGGGGTCTTATACAAACACAGACTTCTTTCAAGTTATTGACGGACCATCCGCAATCTCCCACGGCACCGTCCAGCCCCGGCCGGTGCCATCAGCCCCGCGGGAGCGGGCAGCGCTGGGGCGATGCCCGAGCGTGTGGCTCCATTTGGTTGGTTGGTTGGTTGGCTGTTTGTTCGTGGGTTGTTGTTTTTTTTTTCCCTGGGAATGCCCAATTTTTCCTTGCGCAGGGTTGAGCGGCCCCATCTCCGCCCCAGCCCGTGGGGGAAGCCGCAGCACCGAGCGTTTCCCCCTCTTTTGGCTTCGCTTTAATTATATTTAAAATAATTTTTAAGTAACTGTTGGTGGAGGTGCGGGCAGAGCCGGGCCGGGTGCGGAGCCAGCGCGGCAGGGAAGGGAAGGGAAGGGAAGGGAAGGGAAGGGAAGGGAAGGGAAACTCGTGGGAGCGGCTCCGCGCCCGGCGGCCGCCGCAGCGCTCCGGTGCCCCGGGAATTCTGCCCCGACGGCTCCGCCCCGCCCGGGAGAGGCCGAAGGGCGGCTGCGCTCCGGCCGGTCCCGGGACAAGCCCGGGAGGTGCCTTCGCCCCATCCCGCTCCGCCACGCCAGCATCTCCCGGGGAGCCGGCGGCCACGAGGTGCGAAGGCGCGGGGGGCCCCGCATGGAGGCGGGGATCACACTTTTGCTGGTTTTGTTTGTTTATTTGGTTTGTTTTCCCACGTTAGACGGTGCTGCAACAGCCACACAATGTCTGACTCAACTTCGTCTAAACCCTGAAGAAGTATATTTCAGCAACGGAGCGTTCTCTGTTAATTGCAGGTTCTAAAAAATGTATCTCCCCTTTTTTCTTTATTACATCCACAAAATTATAAATTATTTTGTTCTTCTGCATCAGCGAGTTTATAGCTGTCATTAAAAAAATTCTTTCTCTATTGCCACCAGTTTGGAAATGCTTTCCCTTATGCAATCAGTCTTAATTAATCAGGACACATAAACAGGCCAGAGGACTACACAGAATGAAAAATATTAGTAAAGTACACATCAGAATAATTTTTAAGCTCCTAAAATGGCTGCAACAGAATGGGGGTCTTCAAATGACAACAAATGAGGTCTACCTGTAAATTTAGAAAGGGCAAGATCATGAGTAGGATGCCATCATTACAGGGTATAAAATACTTATCAGTGATAGGAACTCATGCTAATGGGGACTGTGACAGTAGATTAAATAAAGCATAGAGGCAAGTAAAATGATAGAAACTACATTTTTAGGTGAATGAAAATGTACTTATATTCACTACTTTACAAAATTATAATAGTTGTTTAAAATCACCTGAATAGCACTACCCTTTTCAAAGAAAACTGCATAAAAAAGGAAGATAACAAAGAGAAATTAAAGTCACAGGTAAAAGACTAAGATTGTAACCAAAACTTTTTGAAGACACTATCTTAGATCCTCAGAGTACACATGTATCTGACTTTAAAAGAATACAGAATGCCCACAAGAAGCAGTGTGGCCATGTGAACCAGCACATTCAAGGATGTAATTGCAAGACAGACTCAAAGAAGGAAACTAAAAAGAAAATCAGAAAATCAATGGAAATTTAACTTTTGGAAGACACAAATCCTGAATTAAACAACTGACAGACTGCAAGGAACAACTACCAAAGATGTAAAGGATTATTAAAAATATCAGAAACAGGAAACCTGCCAGAAGATATTTTTAGGGTGTAAAAGACTCCTTTTATTAAAGATAGAAACAACTAAGCTAGCCATTTGTAGTGGTGTTTACTAGAGTGGAAGCATATTTGCTTGAGTTAAAAAAAAAAAAAAAAAGTAACATTATCTGAGATTGACAGCTGGATGCAGAAAGCAACAATTTTCACAGTGAGAGGATTCCAGCCATGTCCCCAAGAACCTGTGTGGGAACCTGTGTTATTCAAGGTACTCAGACACCAGTACCTGGAGAAAGGGATCACTGGTGAGCTGTTGATACCAATAAATAACACAAACGCATTCAAGTTTAGTGCATGGAAAGGGAGCAGCCGTGAGCTGTGGAATCCTGGGGAACACTGTCACAACATGGAGCTGGGAAACAGCAAAGGAAACTCTGGGCTACTAAGTACAAAATAACAATTCTGTTAACCAGCAGTTCTGTAATCACAGGAACAAATGAAGCCTCCTTCTATAACCAGCAGCTGAGTGACATTTTAATTGAATTATATTAAGGCTGCAGTGTGACTTGGGTCTTTATTACACAAAAGAATCCACAGAGGAAAGCCCTGGCTAAGGAGTGGATTCTCTGCTATCTAATGAGACATTAAAACCCTTTGAAACTTTTAGGGTGCTTGGGTCTGGAGTGACTCCCAAGAGCTGGATCTGGAGTGAGCCTTGCCTTCACTGCACACACTCAAGGGACCTTTCATCTGCCTTCTCATTTCCTGAATTCTGGGCTGTTGACTTTGACAAGATTTAAGGAAATTTCAGACAGCCAGACCTTTATAACATTAAATTTGCTTGAAATAATAATAAAAACCCCTAAAACAAAAGGATGCAAAATGCAAAGGAAGTAATAAGATATTAAAATAAAATATTTCAAGGAGCCTGATCAATTTCATCCTACATAAACCAGCAATGCTGTCAGGGGGAGCAGCCTTGCCTTCCTCCTCCTCTCATCTTCACTGACTCCCATCAGTAAGCTGCATCAGCTTCAAAACTGCTCCACGAAAAAAAACGGTCACTTTTTAATTAGTTTGCCTGGTTCCAGTGCAAGGTGGGGCAGAGACGGCTCTGCTGGCAGAAGTATACATCTATACCAGACTAAATTGAGTATAAAACTGCCTGGATCCTGACATGTTTAGTGCTTAACTTGATATTTCTCCACCTTTGTCATCTGTGGGGGAAATAGTTTCAGGCAGAGAACAATGTCTCATGCTGTGTACAGTGTACAGTAATTTCTGCTTTCTTTCATGACCCACACAGAAAAAAAATATAATTAAGGCTACTGCAGTTGCCATCTCTTTTATACAAACAGAATAATAAAACTAAACTCAGGTGCAGAATCAACATCCAGTTTCCACCCTCAGCTCTTTTGTCCAAAAAGACCAATGGCTGCAATGAACATCCACTGTCAAGGGCTGGGTTGGCTCACCCCAGGCAAGCACACAGCTGCCAGCCTGAAGACTGATTTTCACTCTCCCTCTCAAGGACCTTAAAGGAATTCTGTATTTTGGCAGCCAAACAGCTTTTCTAGCGGGCAGCACACACATTAAAAGTAGCTGTGCTATGGTGGTGTTGAAGCTGATGAGGGAATGTCCAGCACAGGAACTTGTCTCTCCTCAGGCCCTCACAATACTGGAAAAACCAAAGTGTGAATTAAAATCAGTGAAAACTCCTCCAGAGCAGGCCACCATCACTGTTTCCAAACAAAAACATATCCTCTGTTTTGTCAAATGTGGAAAGTCTTGGTGCCTCCCTTGGTGCCCGGCCTGAGTGCAGGGCAGCAGAGGGGAAGCCTTTGCCCCAGGGAGGAATGGCACACATAAGACATCTCCACCCTCAGCATTTCTGACTGAACCAGGTTCTGGTTCTGCCTGGTAGTGACTCTTCTCGTGTAGAGACACACACTTATGTGCTTTGTGCTTGCTGTGGAAGCTGTTCTAAGGCACTGAAATCTTCTCATGCATTGTTTACGGAGCCTGGACACAAGGCCTGCATAATGAAGCACTTCAGTCCTGTGACTCTGGGATATTATGATTTGATTTTTCCCTACATACAGATGAGTGAAATCATGTATCTGTTTAGTAGATATATTGCTGCAATTGAAAATTCATTTTTAAGATTCTAATGTCACTGAGTAGGTACAGTTTATGAAAGCCAAAGTCCTCTTCTGCTACATTAAAAAGGACAAACCCCCCAACACAGCTCCATTAGAAACATCCTCAGCACTCCCACTGAGCTGAAGGGTGCACATGTAGAGAGTACAGAGCAAACACCACGTTCTGCATGGTCTCTAATAATGATTTCAAACACCACTGTCAACAGGCAGTTTCTCCCAAAACCAGAGTGTGCCCCACCTTCACCCCACGAGTCACAGAAGCTGACGCATCCCACGGGATTCCTTTCAGCAACAGTAATTCCCTAAGACTTAAAACTAATGCATTAATCACCTTAATGGTAATCCATTAATGTGAAGAACCTGAAGATAAAAAGGCAGAATCAGGGATGTGCTCTGTAGCAATGGCGTTACAGTTCCAGGGTAATACTGAATTACAAAATTCGAATGACTAGAGGATTATCCATGCCAGCAGAGCGTGTGAAGTGAATACCAGGAGAGCAGAAAATTATGGCATAGAATATTAATATTTCTACACAGGGGTTGGTTTATGTTGATGGTGTGATTCAGAAAGGTGACTCAACATGGTTGCTTCTTGAAATCAGGCCCAAAGTATTTAAGGACCAAAATCATTAACGTTTTATTTAAAGAGCGATACACTTGTTTACGTTGTGGCAGAATGACCCCCGTCTACTGATCTCAAAATCTTTATATCAGAGGGAAATAATGCCACCACTTTGAACACTTCCAGTTAATTATCACTAGAACATTTTGATAATGACAGTGTATTTTGCAATATGAACAAAATGAGGGAAAAAATAATGGAGTTTAGAAGAAAAAAAAAAAAGGCCAAACAACCCTGGGAGCACTGACTTCAACAAGTTCAACAAATATTCAAGCCACATTTAATAACTTTATAAAACTAGTATCAAAGTAAAGAATATATAGTCAAAATACAGAAATCAAGTTGAGTGAGAGAAAACAGCCTGATGAGATCAAACAGAAGTTAAACAGAACAGATTAATATAAACAAGTTAGCTGAAAGGTCGTTTTGCTTCGTGTAGCACTATTTCAGCAACTCCTTTCCTCAACAGCCAGCTTAGGAGGGAAAAAAAGAGATATGCATCACTTTAAAATCCTGCTGCATGTTTACTGTGATTGTTTGTAGAAACAGCATCACCCCAATTTGCAACCCATGTTAATTTCTTACTTAATAAATGCAGTGGAAATTTTTTTTTTGGTAAGAAAACGAAAGTTCAGAATGAAGCGTCTGCATTCAGCTTTCCATTACACATACATTTATCATTCTATTGGCTAGGAATTCTTTTATTTGTGAACTGCAAATTATTAGCATTTGCTTACACTTCTAAACCTTTTGTTTGCCATAGATACTTCACTTCTAAAAGTGTCTGGTGTAGCACTCACTAATTACAGAATTATAAAAGGTAGAATAAGGCTTTGCCCGCTCAGAAATTTGCATTTTTGGTAAAGGTAACAATATATCAGCATCACTAACATCTTAATAATAGGCATACATTTAATTTTATATCACCATCCTTCCAAAGAAAAAAAGAAAGACTAAAAGATGTGTGCAACTGGTTTTAGCTTAGTATAAAATTTTCAAATCAGAACTCATTCAGCTACAATAAACACTATGAATTACGTATAAACATAGATGGAAAACAATGTGCCAGGCTTTAAATGAAAAAAAAAAATTAGTTTAGCAGATGACGATCCTGTAGTGCTATTGTGCACTGTCCTGCAAGCCCCAAGATAAAACAAACAAAAAAACCCCAAAAAACAACAANAGGGACACGCGCGTGTGCCGCGGCCTCCCGGCAGCCGCGGGGACACGCGCTGGCAGCGCCGGGCGCACGCAGGTACCGCGGGGGCAGCAGCCCGGAGCCAGAGTGACTCGGGAAAGCCCCGCTCTGCTAATTTACCGTAGGGCGCTCCGAGAGGTTCATTAAAAGGGCTCTTGTCAGCTCCCTAACGATCCGAGAGCTTTTTAATTATATTTTATATTCCCCTACCCGTCTCCTAACTTCAAACACATGGTAAAAAGGATTTGCTGTTTTGTTTCAGGTAAAACCTAATAATTAAAATTCAGACCCCGTCCCATGCATCTGCTTCGCCTTTGCCAAATGAATTGAAGGGAGAGAGAAAAGCGATTTCATTGAGATCACAGATGGGGTGCAGGTTTTTGGAAGAAATTTGAGAAACACCATTGTCCAGAATCAAAACTCTATGTCTTGCCCCACAAAGGGGGCTGCTTTAAGCCCCTCAACTTCTATGGGGCTTGTTTTTTAAACTTTAAGTGTTCCGCACAATAAGCTGCCACTAAAATGTCACAACCACTCTAATTCCAAGTGTGTCTCACTGCAAAGGGTGCAGAAAAATGAAGGGAGCAAAGGGAAGGAGTGTAATTAAAAACCCTGGAGCTCCCTCCTGCCTGCTGGGGCCCGGCGACCGGTCCGGGGAGGGGGCGGCGGGGAAATGCCCCCGCCCGTGGCAGCGGCACGGACACCCCAAGGTGCGGGACCGCCCCCCCCGCGCCGCTCCCGCATCTGCCCGGCCGCGTCCCGGCTCAGCACATCGCGGCGCTTCCATATTTTGGAGGCTAAATTTTTTCATTAGCCCAAAGCAGAAGATTAATTCTTTTCTTTTTATTCATGATCATGACAGCCCCTGTCGGATTTGCCGGAGGATTCCCCCCTTCAATGTTTATTGCCCCAGGAGCTCAGGAGCAGAACAATCCTGACGGAACGCGACAGATAAACACAATCTATTATTGTTAAAGAGACACATCGAGGGGGTTTGCGGAGGGGCGGTCGGGCCGCTGTAACAGCGCCATCCAAAACCACAGGCACCTGGGGCAAAAAACTATTCTAGTATTCTTTTTCCAGTTGACACGCGGTATTTTAAGGGGGTCTTATACAAACACAGACTTCTTTCAAGTTATTGACGGACCATCCGCAATCTCCCACGGCACCGTCCAGCCCCGGCCGGTGCCATCAGCCCCGCGGGAGCGGGCAGCGCTGGGGCGATGCCCGAGCGTGTGGCTCCATTTGGTTGGTTGGTTGGTTGGCTGTTTGTTCGTGGGTTGTTGTTTTTTTTTTCCCTGGGAATGCCCAATTTTTCCTTGCGCAGGGTTGAGCGGCCCCATCTCCGCCCCAGCCCGTGGGGGAAGCCGCAGCACCGAGCGTTTCCCCCTCTTTTGGCTTCGCTTTAATTATATTTAAAATAATTTTTAAGTAACTGTTGGTGGAGGTGCGGGCAGAGCCGGGCCGGGTGCGGAGCCAGCGCGGCTGCGGAGGGAAGGGANAAACAAACCAGTTTTGATGCAGGTTTGGCATCAACTGCACGTTATGGTCTTAGCCTCAGTATGCTCATTCTATGGTTGAGAAATTTAGAGTACCAGATTTTTCCATGTCAGGTAGCAGGTAGCTGGTGCATACATTTCAGACAATAGAACTACGATTTCTTTAATTTGAGATGGGATCAATATTGTATTGTTAATATGTCCAAAGTGTGCAACAATAAGGCAGATTCCTTATTACACCACCTCTTAAAATACCCATTGTTTGATGAACCAAACAAGGTGCTTTAAACCAGCAGAGTAATAGGAGACAAGCAAGTACCAGAATGAAGAAAAACTGCTAGAATGGGAACTGCCCTTTCTTTCACAAGGAGAAATAAAGAACTTTTGTATCTGGTATTTGAAAGGTTTTTAACAGCTGATATTCAATATCAGCTGATTCCTGAAGTGTTGGCAAGATACCAGGTTTCTGGTACTGGCCATGTCTAATGTTATTTAAATATTCACATCATGCAATAAGCAGTTTCACACTGCAATGTAATGGAAAATACTTCCTAAACTGAATTGGAACTGAGACCCAAAGCAGAACCAGTAAATAAATATCTCGCATATATGTCAAACTATATTCTCCAAACAAAACCTTACATCTTATCAAAGAAGTCAGAAAGTACTAACAAAAATTATATGCTTTCTACTATAATACTGTTAAATTTCCATGGCTGAGAATGTCCCATTAATTTTTTTTCTGCCTTTTTAAATTAGTTGACAAAGTAGAAATTCAAACACAGAAATAAAATGCATATATATGAGAGCACTGGCTCAGTGAGATATCAAATATACAGCATTCTAGTGTCAAAAGTACAGGCAGAAATGTCCAAGATTTCTTGGTGAAAAAGGGGCATTTGAGGAGTAAAAATTCTACTTAACAATCACTCACATTTTAACAGTGCATTAATTATAACAAAAGCTGGATGATAAGTGAGCAACAGAATCATAATGTTCAGTGTTCATAGCAGAACTTTATCCTCTGCTCATTTAAATGAGGTTGGAAACATATACTCATGTATGTGAAACTTTATGTAGCTATGTTTGTTTTTTCAATTTTTCAGGATTCTTGCAAGAGGCAAACTTGTGACATGGAATTGAGCTGGATGTCAGCACAAGGTGGTGCTCAGAGAAGTCTTCCTCTCGATGCTGTGCCTCTGGCTTATCAAAGGATGATTAGTCCTACAATCTTGTTTGATCTATTCTTTTGCCTCTAGGAAAAGGGTTTCTTGAGGATACAGTTTTACCTCCAGTAATGATTTATTTGGATCCAGCTGGGTCACCTGTAAATATATGAACACAAAGATATGTGTAAGTAGACTTTTGGATTGTTTATCTTCACAATGCAGACTTTTACTGGGAAGATTTTTGAGTCCTTCCATCAGTGATTACTGAAGTAGTGAATATTATTTTTCAGGATGCAGATTAAGAAATATATATTGTGGTTTCTTGTTGTTACAAGTATTCTTTTGTAATAACAATGAACAGAATAATAAAAAACCAGAATCCCTGACATTAATTCCAAGAAGGTCTGGTTCTCTACCATAAACTTATGCACCAATCTATTTTTGTCAAAGTTAAGAATTTTTGGAAGGTTTACTAGAACACATGAGTTAAGATGAAAAATAAAACTGCACTCCTAGATAATCATCCCAAAATTTCAGTCAAACTGATGGTGCAAGCAGCATAGCCAACCCAACGGGATCTCTCCATTGAAAACGGAAACTTTATTTTCCTTCTCCCTTTCTTGCTCCAAGTCACGTGGTGGAACCGTGCTTACACCCACTTCAATGCTTTCCTCAATCAACCCAGGCTGGGGAAAAACTGTTTAATTGTGTGGTTATTACACAATATATTTACTTGTATAGACAAATTAATGACAAGTGTCCCAGTGTCCTGACATTCAAGTTTATAAGCCAATGCTGTGACATCTTTCAGAATACTGCAAAGCTTCATGAAGAAAGATGAACCATTTTCTGAAATATTTTCCTTCAATTTTTAAACTTATTTTCCCTGTTAATTCTGTTTTTGTTTATTTTGCTGTGTGAGCACACCAGTTATCAGAAGTCTACTTGTGAATAATAGATTATTAGTCTTATGCCATAGGTATAAATGCAGATGCATGCCAATAAGCATTTTTTTCAAAGTTAAATTTGTTTCATCTATGATCACAACATGCCACTGCTTTCTAAAAATGTTTTCAGAAAACATTAAGGGTCCAGCACATGAAATGCTATGAATTAGTAAGAAATGTCCGTGTAATTTTCTTAAAAGCCTAATTTACTAATCCTGTTACCTATTAACAAATAGGTAACATTTGTTATTTGTTTACCTATTCACAAATAGGTATCTCTCCCCCCAACTAAACCAGGCAAACTTGAAATATATTTGCATTTCTATTGTCTTATTGAATAATTAGGGAAAAATTACTATTTAAACAAACATTCAAGGCTTATCACTTCCTAAGACCATCCAAATCAGTGTAATTTCATCTGACTGCAGCAGATTTTTTTTTAAAATGAAATAATTAAAAAATCCAAACCAAACCCCAAACCCAAACAGATGCATTATTTTTATTCCCAAAGCAGGAACGTATTTTCTTAAACTTCATGTACCGTGGTGAGCTACTGCTAAATGCCTGAAGAGAAAAATAATTTACAAAACCAGACTCAATTTTAGATTCCTATTATCTACAGTCCAATTATGCATTCCTGCACAGATGCTGCTTGAATTATTGAAAGGTTATTATCTACGAAAGCAAACCTGTTATGTAAAAAACAGCCAAAGTACTGCATTTAAGTTTGTGATTACAGAAGTATGCTAATTAAGTATCTTGTAGCATTTTTTAATGTTTTGATATTCTGCTACAGTCTGTTACTGAGCAGGGAGTGAGGTAAAGAGGGGTCTGTGCAATTCACAGCTTCTGAGGCACTGGGCACCTGAGAGAAGCAATTTTCCTTCTTTTCAGTACAAGCCCGTATTAATTTAGACATCTCTATTTTCAAATCCTGCAACCATTTTGTTGGGGTTTTTTATTTGCTTTTCTTTATTTTGCAAGAAAAGGCAAGGAAAGTCATAACATGTCTCTTTTGCACTTGGAAAAAAAATCCCAAAAGCATGCCTGGGCACTGAACACAACCTTCCAGGCTGTGGCCATATGGAAACGTGTTATTCACTTGAGTATAATTCAAGATACATGTCCTAGTCTAAGGTTTGCAAACTTCCAGTGCCTTAAATAACAACACAGGATGTTCCTTCCTCAGTGAGAAGGGTCCTAGGAGCCTTCTGGAGTACCTGCAGCACAAGGACTGTGCAGCTTTTCACCATAATTTCAGTGTGCTGCTTAATTCACTGAGGGACAGCAGAGTTTGCAAATGTTTACACCATTACCCAATTAACTAACAATATGGCTCCTACATCTGTCAACAAACAAAGCTGTTGTTGCTTTGTTTTAGCTCCTTGGCATTTTCTGTTCATATGGGTCGCCATTGTACTTAATTATCACACCACAACCCTTCTGCAGCTTCTACTTTGTTATTTGTGGCTTGTAAATATGTTGTTTACTATGAAGAATAGAAGCCTTATTAGTGAACACACCTCCTAGCAAAAGAAATGGCTTCTCTCGTATATATATGAAGTATAAGACCTAAGATGCATTCTAACTTAGAGTATTTTAAATCAGAATCAAAAACCAAAGAATGGTCTGTAACAGAGATCAAAGGAAAGAGCTGTAGCCTGTAAAGGTGTGTTCAGTGTAGCGTTCTACTGAATCTCATTCACTTATATGTATGTGCATTATTTAATAAAGAAAAGTATAGAATGCCTTTAGATGTGTATCTGTGTGCCTTGTTTCATTACCATTAGTATAAATTCTGGAACCCACAGAGCTGACATCCTTTGGCTCTGATGCCATTGCATGATGCTCTTTCCAAAACAGCCTTGCACATAAGTTACACTGTCCCAAAGTCCTACACCTTTATTAGCTGAAGATTTATTCTATGTTGTTAGCAATTCCACAGAAAACCATTGAAGTATGCTTATATATTGAATCTGATTTCATCTGTTCCACCTATGTGGCAGAATGAACACTTTCTTGATTAAGGTTCAAAATTCACCTTCAGCATTAGTTAAAGGCCTTAACAAATGCTATTTTAATCTGTATCTTCAAGTCCTACAATAAGTGACTTTCTACCAGTCAGAACACTAGGACTCACCTCATGCATCACACTGTGAAACCAGCTGAATGTATTTTTCAAATCTTTTGTGGGTTTGCTAATGCCCAATACTTTATATTATAACGGAACATGAACTAAAACCCCTTGAAAAGAGACTGTAAAATGTTCCAAGTTTATTCAGTGAGAAGGGTGGCAGAGGAGGGACTCAGTGTCCAGAAGCAGAGAGCATAACACAAGTGACAGCAAAATTACTGACATTCAAGCTCGCAGAACCCTGTACAATACCATGCAGGTGCATTCAGGGCTGTCCCAAAGCCCTGAACACAGAGAGTGCCCCAGGAGATTTTATCTTCAGGCAAATGACTTTTTGTGCAAAGCTGAACACTCCCCTCCCTTCAGGGAACACTCCTTCCCACAACATGACCAGAGGTGCTACAGGACTTTATTTCTGCCACGTTAGATCTTGCCATTGAGCTGCTTTCACTGAAATAAGTACAAGATGATAAACAAAACTTTTATTCCAACTATGGATTCAGTTTTATGGGACCTTAGGTTTTGGTGCACCGGAGCTATGGCTTCATCTTTTAAAGAGCTTTCTTACACAACCAATGTCAGTTTGGTACGAGGGAGGTTATCATCTAAGTATTTGTTTAAGTAAATTCTGTGGTGGTTATTCCGACTAAGCACTAGCTAGTTGAAGTACTTCTGTGCCACTTAGAAGTTCAAATTATTTATGACTCTGCAAGGCACAAGGCAGTGATGTTAACTCTTATACTCCTCCTGTAAGAATGTAGTAGCTGCTTACACTTCATCTGAGTAAATTAATTGGGTTTTTAGATAAACCAAAAATGAAAACTAATGCTAGCTTAAACAACATATTAATACATTTATACAGCAAAGTACTTTTCCTCCTAGAATAACATTTGAGCTATTTCTGTCTTCACCTTTGCTGACCTATCTGTTCTATTACACACTCACATCCTGAGCAGCTGTACTTTTACCACTTACAAGGTGTGGTTCCTTACCCTCCCTAACTCTGCGGGGAAAAGATAAACACAAAAAAAAATGGCTTAATGCCTAGGAAGGTAATTTAAAAATAAAGAATCAAATACACAATTATTATGACACTTACACAAGCAGTAAATATCACACCCTTCACCTTTCTCTCCACCCTAGGACAAGGATCTGATTCCCGAGCAGCACAGCCTCTATGCCACTTACACACGCATGAATACATTTAATGAATCTAACGGACAAAGAGTTCTTTTACTCTCTTTTCTAATCCTCCTAAAGTATAAATGCAATAGAAATTACTTAAAGGCACACCTGGTAAAGTACCAGATCTGTTTAAAAAACTATATTTTCAGAGCGACACACAAACAAATACAGTGGATCCTTTCTACCTATTGAAATATCTCTAGGTTACACAGATAACATGCTCAACTTGAGCAACAAACAAAAGCAGAGTTACTTTATAGAAATATATGCAATTAGATTGGGCTTAGTTGAATAAACTTGGAGATAATTTACATCTGAATTGAAGAAAGCCGTCACAAACAAGGAAAAATATGTCATAGTAAAAGACTTGTAGCCTCGATCCAAATACAAAGCTTTAATCCAATACATCACACTGATTCTTATTTTTCTCAAGAGGTTTTCTCAAAACATATTTTAGATTAAGCATATTTAAAAACACATTTACTAAGCAAAGTAGAAGCTGTTGATAAACCAGGAAATTGTGATGCTGTATCCTCCACTTCGAGCACGGTTCCCGTTTTTCCCTTGGTAAACCATGCAGTGCTCGAAGATACACCCAACCTTGACACAGAGTCTAAGTTTTCATTGCCTTAACATAATTTATATATTTTTTAAAAATTGCTGCATAGATTTTAATCAGTGAAGGCTGATTAAAAGCCTCTCTTGCACTACTTGACTTACTCGACAGTAAATTAAGATAGTAACTGTGTTCTCCCCTGTTTTCTAAAACACTAAATGTAACGACAGGGTGGTGCAAATAACAAGGATAAGCCCAAACTCACTGTTATATTTGTATAGTGGCACCTGGACTACCTGGTGCTTTTTTAAAGTTCTAAATGAAAATCTGATTTTTCAGCTGGAATAAATACCTCATATTTGCAAAACAAACAAACAAACACTTAAAAACCAAAACCTTAATAAGAAAGGGTTTTTAAGCAACTCCATAAAAATTAATCTCTTTTTTTGTCAAAACTAAACAAAGCCCCAATGTTAATGATGTTTTTAAAAATACCAAATTTTTACCCTAATCCTACAGCTTTTTAACAATGAGTAATGAAAATAATACATAACTGTAATTTATCTACTTTCCAACAAAAGGCCTTGGGAAGGGCTGTATACACCTGGGTAGCTCTGAGGCAGTTCTGTGCCTCTTTTTAGCCAAGGACCAGAAACTTCGTTTAGCGATCAGTACTTGCCCAGAATATGGCCAAAATACATCCAGTTACCAGCATCACTGAACATTTGCTTTACATTTCTTTCCAAGAACTAATCTCACTTTAAAAAATCACTATAAAAAGGCTGCATCTCCCTCTAGCCTTTCAAACAGCTCATTTTCAATGACAACCGATCTGCTCTTTCATTTTGGCAGAAGTGCAAACACAAAAGTATTTCAATTAAGAAAAGCCTCTCTGAATAATGTGACTTTTATTGTTGTGGTGCTAATGGTGCTGAAGTATTACACAAGCTGCCTTGAGAGCAAGAAGATGGAGCTGGAGTCAGTCAGAGGAGTCACGTGCAGGTCCTGACCTGGACATTAATGGTCCCACAGTGGCAACAACTCTGAGATTGGAGGACTTCAGGCTTTCAGGAAGAGCAAGGTGGGGTAAAGCTCTCCTCAGATTTTCTGCTTTCCTCCCTTCCCTCTTTCTGCTTTGAAATCTTTGATTTCTTTAGGAATTCTCTGTGCAGTTTCTCAGAGAAAGAGAAGCTGACAGAAAAGCCTGGACCTTGTCTTTTCCTGACAAAGGACCTGCAGGAAGAGGAGCTCCACTACCTTCTCCCTCATGCTGTTTACCTTCATTTTTCTTGTTGAGCAGAGAAAGTTTAAGTACTGGCATTTACAGATGAGCGTATTTGTATATTAAGCATCCTTTCTGCTGTGCCAGGGAGCAAACCAGTCCATTACTTGTGGGCACTGCTGTCTGTGTGTTTATAGTGAACTAACAATTATTCATGTATTTAATTCTTTTTAAATCCACTAGCTACACAGAAAAAAGATGACATTCCCAGAAGTACTACAGCTTTCACTCTGGAGATCGATGGAGAGCTGAAAGGAAGCAACCAGCCACATTCTCTGGAAGCTGGAAAACATATAAATACATTTAGTGCTCCAAATGAACTGTAAGAACTTTGCTTTGCATACATCCCAGAGGGGAATGGATGGGAACACAGCCACTCACAGAAGAACGACTCAGGACTGGATTCATGTGCACTTAATTATAATTGCATGAAAGAACAATCCAAAAGGATTTTTATCACCAGTTCAAAGGATTAAGATGTTCAGATATCACAATGATATCTACAGTATAACATTGTGATTGGTAGATAGGCAAATGGAATAAAGAGAGTGCCTAGGACTGCTTTGGTGATTTAGCCTGATGCATTACTTATGCAATTACCAAAACAGCAGGAGATCATTAAATTTTCTGGTAACCAGACACAGCAGTCTTAGTATCATACCAGTACAAAGGCTCTCTATTGGTATTTTATCATTTCATTTTCTTCCTACATGATTCAAAAAAGTCCACAAAATGGATATTAAACATGAATTCTGGAGAAAAAGTACAAAATAGCCCCAGTTTATCCTGGATAAGGTTATATGCAAGAGCAAAGCTCTACAGTTTAACTAAGGCATCTTCCTGGGAACACGCCTCCCCTGAAATCAATGTTTTGTAAAATGGGGCAGTGCTGAATAAAAGAGCACTTTGGGTGCAAGGGATGTGCACTGAAGGGCTCTTGGGTGGAATACACGAATGCCATGGTTGGTATTAGTCACTGGGCTGGCTAACGAGGATGATTCACGGAGAGCTCGCGCTCCGCATGAGCGCTCAGCGCTGGGTGAATGCTGGCTCCCTCCAGTGAGCCCTGAGCAAAAGAGAGCATCTGAAATGCACACCTACTTCCTGAAACTGGTTAAACAGCTCCTGTACTCAAATAGAGCTGCTGTGAGAGATCAGAAACTATATTGATCTACAGAATGCAATTCTACTTCTTTTCTTACATCTGTGAGATGAGATCTCCTTTCAGTGACTTGATACAAGAAGGGCTTTAATCCTTCACTTTGGATCAGTTACTTATGTAAGGACGCTGGGTCTGAAAAAAACACATCAAGTCTGTCTTTCTTGGAAGAAAACATTGTGAAAAATCTTTCTGTAATATTTACAGAATTTTTTACTACCTATATGGAAATAATATTTCCACAAAAATAAACAGCACGTTTCAAGAAGCAAAATATACTCAATGTTCTCTCAGGTGCTGTGACTGACTTCACCAAAGCAAGAATATTATCTAATCTTTTTTTTAAGGTGCTGACCAAAAGACTGTGATACTGTTCTTTGTGAACAACAAACTTGTTAAAAGCAGGAAAATCTGGGAGCTACAAATGCTTCAGTGTCCTTTCCTCTCACACTCGAAGTTAATCTTTCCAATCCCTCCACTGTTACAGTCAGCAGGAAGAATGGTCAGAAACCAGGCTTCAAAAGAGGCATGGGAATATGCCAGTCTGGAATGGCCAATTTGCTTAGGCAACTCCTCAGTGTCTTAACTAAACCAAACCTAACTGTTTGAATAAATAAAATAACAACAGATCTTGAAAGGAGAGGAAAGACAAGGGCAGGTAGTATTGACTTAAGGAAAGCTGTAAATCATAGGAGGAAGGACACCTACCTTTGTAGGTGGCTGTGGCCTTGTGTAAACTAGATCAGAGTAAGCACATGACATCACTGACCAGAAAAATTTAAATTATGTCAATTGAAAGAGATGACTACTACTTGGTGTAGTAAGAAAGATAAATATCAGTAACTGAAACGACTGGAAAAATTACAGGTATCACATGTAATTCTCAAAAATTTTTGAACCTATCAGAAAAAAAAAAAAATCATTCATCTGAAATCCTCCTCTGCTATAAAACATATATTCAAGCTACTTTCCTGATTTACATTAAATTATTAAAAATACTATAGGGTGTAGCTGTGACATTGCACAAATCCTTTATCACAGTAACATATTTCTTCCATTTTTCTATCAAGATCATGACTAGGGGGAAGAATATTAAAAGTCAAAGATGGTCCTGGACATTTAACTCTTTCATGAACTATTTAGAGAGTTTAAACATTCCCTAACGAGTTTAAAAAAGTAAGTTATCTGAAGGCAGTAGTTTGTACAGGGTGAAATTCAGAATAATCCTTACAAAGAGCAGCTGCCAGAACTCATACACAAAATTGTCAAACTACCTGGCATAACAAAACAAGGACCATGCTCCGACATCACCTTTCTGAGAACATCACAGGGCAATTCCCTGCTCAGAGGACTCCACAGCAAGTGCTGCAGCTAAACTTACTATCCTGTGGCATTATTTTCACCACTGCGAGCATCAAAGAGGATTAATCTTGCCAAAGCACAGGAATGAAAAATCACATTTGGGTTTGGAGGAATATCTTACCATTATTCTATTCCCATATACTCCCAAAAGTATGAATTGCCTGGCCCTAAATTTACTGAAATCCTGATCATATCTGATTTAGATTGACATGCAATTTGAGTTAAATTTATTTTATGCACTTTCAAGGGAGATTTTTTGTTTCTGTTTATTTAAACTGCTGTTGAAATTGGTTAATTAAAAGGATTTAAAAAATCTTAATACTCTAAACAGAGCAAACTGGTTCTGAATTATTAAGCAACAATTTAGATGCATTTAAATAACCTTAAGTGACTTAACTGCCACCTGATCCTAAGCTGTGGCTCAGAAAAATAAAATGTGAAATACTGTAGAAGTCTTGGCTTACCAAGGCTTCCAGATACAGTAAATAATGAGCTTAAGTCCCTAATACCATGTCTGCAGAAGGCATACTCTCAAATACATAACTAATGCTCCACCTCAAGGAGAAATCAGCAGCAGTAATTATAGCTTGAGATTTTGATTTTTCATGAGAAATTAATAAATTGAGTCTTTCAAATACAGCACTTAGAAGGAGGAATAATGCCTGGCCCTCCCTTTCTGAGAGACACCATAGAACATTCACAAACATATTAACCCTAGAAGGGTGGCTGAAGCCCATCTTGGGTAAATTTCTGCACATTTCTCTTATAGCTTCAGCTAGACCCGGTCCACTTCAGCTTTTTGCCTAAGTGGGGTAAAATGCACACCCTGTAAGATGTTAACAGTTTTAGGAAGGCTTGTGCACATCACCAGCACTGAAGTAAGGGAGGAACTGAGTATCTGGAGGTCTCCAAGGCACTGGGAGAAGGAAGATCCTGCAGCTGGGAGGGGAAGAGGACTACCAAAGTCAGAGTTTAGGAAGGCTTTTAAGAGGAAGGGCCCTAAATACTGAGCTAGAAGGTTGACCGAGCACACTAATATAGATAGAGTAAGCTCTTTTTGTCATAGTTAAATATGATTTCTGGAAGACAGGGAACTGTTGCTCTGAAATCAGCACACACATTTAACAGCACACACATTTGTTCCCACGAAGACTTTGCAGGTGTATTTAAGAATACAAGAAATACATTCTTTGCATTGAAATTTCTTTGCCAAGAAATACAATACAGCTTTTCACTCCCAAAGATGTGCTTGCCAACTCTTCCAGAGTCTGAGGCACGAGCTCCCAGCTGCCCCAAGCTCACATTTGTGACACACACTGGTGGTACAAGATGTGGTGCTGAGGTACTGAGAGAGGAGCTGGTTAATATCTAATTTCAACACGGGTAGAAAGAACAACACAGTCAGTGACAAAGACCCAATAACAAGTCACTGCATGTGCTTAACTGCTTTGGAATGTCACTGCTGCTTTAAAATCTACAAGTAGTGTCTGGAAAAGGTTAATCTGGGTATTTACTCATGTGTAGAAGTTTGTATTTACAGTAGGGTTACGATACCAACTTTAAGTTAGCTAAGGATATCTGTGTAAGCAACTGGAACATAGGACTAAGAACTAATTAATTTTTATTTATGAAAGATGTAAAAGTACTTCAATGACACTGTATCAGAACTGATGGCTTTGAACAGCAGGTAAAAATGCTCTAACAAGTTTATCACAAGAAAATGTTGATCTGGCTGAAGATAATCCCCTTGTTTTGATAAGACAGAAGCACTTTTGGGGTGTGTATGTTATTGTAAAGCAGATTAGGATAGAAAAAACCCACAAACTAACTTTAGAAGACATGTTTTCATCTCATTGCAGCAAAACTCCAGCAAAGTAATTCTGATACTTTCAAACATATTTTTTCCAAAATGTTATGTATAGTTTAAACACAGACATTTTAAATGCTCCTGTTTTCTGGAGCACAAGCATTCTAAGTGCTCTGTCCTTGTAGCACAGATTTCCATTCATGTTGGTGACATAACAGAGCAGAAGGGTCTTGATAACTTACAGTGTATTTTTAAGTGACTACAGACCACAAAGCCCAAGGCAATGAATATATACTTTGACTGTACTTCTTCCAAGCCATTCAACAATGCCTTATTTTTATTTTTTTAAATCTGTCTATGGAGTTGCAGGCTTCCAACTTTCCAAACCTGAGGAACATGACAGATGTCATTTACAGTTCTCAGTGGTTAGCAAACCCCTGGGGAATATTTTTTGTCTGTCGTGGCTCTGGTGGTCACAATGGCAACGGGATTCATACATGGCTGAGTCAATCAGCATGAATCATTTATGTGACTCCTCATACATGGCATTATTAGGTTGGAATCATAGAAAAAAGATGACAGGGTCTTTGCTTCCCACACAACAGACCAACAGCTCCAGACCTTGCCACTAAATTCTCCTTTCTTTGTCTCAGCCTTTTCTCCCTGCTAGTTTCACAGATATCCTGACAATACCAACCTGTTCTAATTTAGTGGTAGTTTTTTCTTTTCTACTTTTTTTTAGTACTTGTTCTTATGTGATTCACCTGATAAACTTTTGGGGTTTTTTTACAGGTGACTAACATTCATAATTATGACGATGTGAATAAGTACAGAAACAGCCAGAGCAAAGTGAAAAACAAATGTAAAAAATTAAGAGTAATATAGCTGCAGGGTATTTATATTAAATATGTATTGCATCAGAAATAAGTTACAGGTGGGGAGGCATGACTTGCAAAATATTTAAAACATACAATCCCATTGTTTAGACTGCAAAACACTGGTTTTCTTTTGTCAAGTACACCGAACCACCAGTAATCCTGGAAACACAGGTGACTTTTAGTCTTTGGTTCCATTGGAAATGATACTGCATGCTTAAGGAGTTAAGCTAATTAGTGATTAATGAGATTCTGTAAACGCTGCTTTTCAGTCTGATCAGGACTCCCAATAGAGGGCAAGGTGGAAGAAGAGCTGTAAGCACTGCAATCCTGTCCACAGGATTGTGCCAAAAATGGGTCAGAAACCACATCCACTCACAAAGTTGCATGCTTACTAAGGATGAGCTTCTTCTCCTTTGGAGTACTTACAAATAAGATGATAAAGTAAGAGGTATCTGTTACAAACTACTGTGAACATGTCAATCAGAACCTCACCCCTAGTGAACTACCCCAGGGGCAGTGATGGGAAACAAAATGGAAAAGCAATTCAAATAACTGAAATCCTTTGGTGAAAAATGGTCTAACCAGTCCCCCGGACATGCCTCCAGCAAACAAGACCCCAGCTGGTCCAGAGCTGCCCCACTCCTCTGCAGTGCCCAGGTAATATGGCCAAAGAGCTGTTGAACTCCACACACCACTGCTTGGCTCTGTCCTCTGCAATGCCCATTCCCTTCACCTTTTATCCAGGGCCCCTGCACAGTAGGACCCACTGACTTTCATCTTTGCTGTAGTAATAACTAAATAATAAATAAAAGCTAATTTGTGCAGAAAACACAGAGGTGGATTTTCAAAGAAATTTAGGAGCCAGCACAAAAATTATCTGTTGATTTATCAACAGAATTGGCTATTGTAAGCAGTGAGCAGTATTGATTCTGAAAATCAGCCACAGCAGGTTCATCATACAATTTCAAGGTAGGAGATGTAATTATCTACTGGTATTATGTAACAGGTGAATCAAATATTTATTAGGATATACTTAATAGTTCATAACTGGGTACTATCTGATGCTGAGCCTTATTCATAACATCAAGTTGCATTCAGATGGCAAAACCAGAAAGATCAGAAGTACCAGCCCACAACAGACCTAAACAATTAACTACCAGCAGTGCTGAGGGAGCTTCCCTCAAAACAGGTTGTGAGCAAAGCTGGCTCAGCATATTCAAGTTTTCACTGAATATGGTCCACAACTTTTTCTGAAATGTAGGATTTTTTACAATGTCACTGGAGGCAGGTTTCACAGCTCTGTATGTACCATCTGACAGCACTGGGCAGACAGCAGCTGGCTTTGAGCTTGGCAGCACTGGAACACACCCAGGCACATCTTTTATCTTCTTTGCTCTAACACCCCAGCCCATCCAACCCACAGGAGCAAGAAGCAGAGGTATTTATTCCTGAAAGGTGCATTTACTCACATCTCTCCTCGGAAAGGTGCCCAGCAGCTTGTACTCCTCCCAAGGATATCCCTTGGAAGCTACAAAATCAAAGACAACCTGCAGCTTGCTGCTGGCCAGGAAACGCCGCTCAAAGAATTCTCCACTGGGCGTCCGGATGCGGAGTTTGCTGACAGACTCAGTGCTCTCCTCCTTCGGCTCGGGGGGCAAGGACTGCTCCAGAGACAGCCTGATGGCCTGGGGAAGGAAAAACAACCATTTTTTCCAATGCCAGAAACAGAAGAAAGGGAGAAAGCTTTTCTATTTATTTCTTCTAGAACTTCAAGACGTGTCGCAGTGCTCCAGAGTCTTTATATCTCAATGACAAAATAATTTTTATTCACTCCTTAATAATGGCCCACCAGACAACTAATTAAAATAAATACTTCTTTTTAACACATATTATTAGGTCTACGGTTAATGCACGATGGGATACGTAATTTAATCATTTGGCAGAAAGCCTTGGAAAAAAATTGAATGAGAGAATAATTGTCAAGTGGCCAATTCCTTCCTTAAAGGGTATAAATTAAAAGGCAGTAAAAGTATTTCTTTAAAAGCACTTGTCAAATTGTCTTCCTCTTGCAATGGTAATTGACCATTTGCAGTAGACTGGGCCCTTAATGGCAGTTCAGAGTGAAAAGAAATATATGCAAGAAATTTACTATAAATAAACTGAAACACTGTTGAAAGATGCAATTAAAAATACTACAAATGTACATTAGGTACACAGAGTATATGTAGAAGTAGGAATCATTAAAGAAGAAAACTGGGAGAAGAGAAACGGGAGCTTGAAGATTTAAAGTTGGTGGTAGTAGTAGTACTTACTTAGAACAATCTAAGTACAGGTGAACACATTTTCTGCAACCACTTGCATGAAATCAGCCCTGAAATGGCAATTACACTACATGACAGTCATATGTGTATGACTGTCCTCCTGCTAACATTGCTGATGTCAAGACTTTAAGGGCAGGACCCAGGTCTGTGTTCTCTGTCCTCTGCCTCTGAGAGCTGCTACAGCACCAATCCTTTGATTAGACTTTCTTTTTTAATATAAAATTAATGGCTAACATTAGACTGCTGAATGAGGTGGGCTTGATTTTCAAGGGCATTTTTGGTATTCATGGGCAGCATCAGCATCTGTCAAAAATTTGATCATACTCAGAAGCAGCTCTGTTACAATATCACCTCACTTAAGGCAGCACTTAAAGAGAAGGTAAATGAATGGAAGAAGCAGCACAAACACTGCTTGCCCCAAAATGTGTCTAAAAGGCAATTTTTCAAACTGAAGAGGCAGTCAGGCAGGGATTCACCCTTTTTCAAGGAACTTTCAGTATACACAGTTGCTATTTGTGCCTTTGAAAACCTGTCCAAGGTCATTTAGTAACAGAAACTGATAGAGGGTGATTACATTGCAGGGAAAGGACTGGGCAGAAGCAAGATTGCAAAGGCTTTTAAGTAGTCTACTTCTTACACACACACCTCTGAGCAAATTATATCTCAGTATAAATATTTATACATAGAACTTCAGTTCATTTTTGCTCATCTACTATGAGATTATATTTTAAATAGATTCTATTTTAATTTTCTCCTTCTCCATTCTCAACCACCTGCTTACTATCTCGCTGTTTTGACATTTCCCCACACAGTATAACAACAGATGCTACATTATTTACTGAACCCAATCAATTATATTATAGAAAAATAAACAACAGTAGCTCATAAGAGCTCCTTCCTTTGTGCAAAGAGTGCGTCGCTCCCCAAAGTAACCACTCAACATAAAATGGCAATTTACAATGGATATTCTGTACCAGCAAACCAAGTCACAAAACAATGACATGATGGATCACATTAAAAACTCTTGGACCTGAACAAGCAATTTCAGTTTGTTGATAAAAAGGTGTTCAGTATGTGAAGAGCTCAACAGTCAGATTTTAAAATACAAACTGAACATAAAGCCACTTCTGTAAGTAAACACTGTTGCAAAACAATTCAGTCCAAGTAATCTGTATACTTGAAAATGGGGAGTGTTAGTAAACATTATTGTTAAAATCCCTTTTGTTCTACTAAGCAAACAGATCCTCTTATTTTCATTACTGCACTCTGCATTAAAACAGGGAAGCCTGGGTATATTTTGGTAACATGGGCCAGTGCTGCAGCCTTTGCATAAGAAAACCATTTCCAAAAGGCAAAGGTATCAGAAAGGCTCAGGAGCAGATATAATGAAGCAGAAATAATTATTGTTTCTATGTGAGCAAAATAACTTAGAAAAGAAAAACATATTTCTTGCTTGAGCCTGAGTGTGAGCTGATCGTGAGCCTGCTCCTGCTGCAGTGGGTTCATGTTCAGCTGCTGTAAACCTCACAGAATTGCCATCTCACAACCAGTCCAGACCCTGCAAGAGGCTGCAGGAGCCATCTCTGAGAGGCACTGGGACCCTCAGCATTTACTAAGTCCAGAGAATCTACAAAATAACAGTTTAAGGAACAGTACTCTTCACAGTACAGGCTTTCTGTTTTCTTACAGAGACCTGGAGACATAAAGTACTTGTTAAAACACAATTTTCATTCTAAGGAAGATTCTGTAGAAGACTGTTCAGAAATTTTTAAAGTACCACAAATTTCAAGATTCTGGATTTTATTTTCTTAATTTTTTTTTAGTAAGAGGATTGTCTCCCAAATTAAATTTGATAACTTGTTTGATCAGAATTGCAGGTAGGCTTTGTGCTACTTCCTGGAAAAAATGAAAGGGCTCCATGTTTTTAAAAGGAGTGGCTGCAGAAAACAGGTTAGAGCCTCCCAAAGATTCCAGCATTTATGGAGGTCATTTCACAGCTCTCCTGTGAGCAGGTCCATCAAATATCTGGCTGTATCTGAGACCCAGATGATAAAACAGAAAAGCCATTAAACAGTGGATGAAAATTATTTAGCTGAACTTTGTTTCACAGATATATTGTAAGAAATCAATAACAGTAAAGAAAATTGAAAGTATACATAAAAAGTATTTGAATTGAAGTTGCAGTGTGTGTTGAATAACAGTTTCAGTGCTCATAAGCTTAATGAAATCATAAAGTTATCAGAAAAGGTAAAACATCCCACCTCACGTTCCTCCTCCTGTTCTTTCCGGATCTGTTCCAAGCGAAACTGCTCTGCCATTTCTCTCTCTTGTGCTTCCCTCTAACAAACACAAAGGGCAATCCCACATAAATACATGATAAATACAAAGAAATTTTTCAATGTTTCCATAGAAATTAATATAAGAGATAGGATATTTATTAAGCAATATTTTCCTGCCATTCCTTTCCCAAATTCTATTATTAAATGAAGGCAGGACGGGTGTAGCTAAAAGATGAAGTCAAGTCTAGTCCTAGTGACTTTGTCTGGTGCCACTCTACAACAAGGAGGACTTTAGGGTCTCATGTTCAGAGCACAGCTGAAGGCAGGCAGTCCCCTGCAGCACAGAGCATTCCCAAACTCCAAAGGGTTCCCATCCCATGGGTGTCTGCCCCTGCACACACCTTGGCTCTGTCAGCCTCCAGCGAGATGCGGTACGCTTCATCCTGCTCTCTCTTCACATTTTCTCTGGCTTCACGTTCATCCTAAAGGTAAAAAGAAAAGAAAAAAAAAATCAAATAGTGGACCAGTACGATAAATATCTTTATGTTCCTCAGCACTCTTGAATCCCAGTGACTTCAACGTCACTCAACTACCGACAGGAGAAACACATTCAGACATTCCTCAAGGGTGACGGTGGCTTTAGAAATTCTGACTACCTGAAGCTTTGATTCAGTTGCCAGGTAAGGGAATGGTGTGTCCAAGCCCTGGCCTGAGGGCTGGATGAGGCACCCAGGCTCTGCACTGAGGGCCATGGCAGGCACAGAGACCTGGGGAGGAGCAGTCTCCAGTGGAGGGGTCACTGAAGGGGAGTATGGGCTGGAGCTGGGTGGGATTTCCTTCCTGCACCCAACAGCTTGGATGATTTTGTAACAGGGAAGTGTGGTTCAGATGCTGAGGCTGGATTTTCATGGGCTCTCTACTCAGACTGATAGTGGGTAATGGCTGGTCCTGACAGAGAAAGCCCAATCCCAGGTCCTTCCTGGGTCAAAAACCCCTCAGCAGGGTCCATCCAGGGTCATGACTATCAAACATCATCCAGAAGCCTCAATTCACAGTGCTGAATATTATACAAAGATGGGAAAGTAGCAGGTCCTGCTCTGAAGTATCTCAAATAGACAGATGCAGGCAAGCAAGGAACAGGAGGTTACCATACCAGCAAAAAGTATCTTATCAACAATCACAGCACAAAAAAATAAAGATTTACTAAAAACACACAAATGACAAAGCAAGGCATCATCCACACAGTGGAGGATCAAAGAGTGGATATCCCCAAAAGCTGGAATAACTGCACTGGGGTGATGTCAAATAAAGCAAAGTGTACAATCAATAGTTTCATACTCTGCCTCTGAAGCAGAGACAGTGGCTGCCCCCCTGTGCTTACCTGTATTACACCTCATAATCCCCCCCAGAGCCCTGCAGAGGCTGCACTGGTCCCTCCAAAAATCAATAGGATTTAGCTGTGAGCCTGCTGGTGGGCTAAGCAGGGTCTCCCCTGCAGTACCCAGTAACACAGCACCTGCACTGGGGCAATCTGTCCCATGTTTCACAGAAATTAAAATCTACTATCTAGCACTTCTTGAAGAAGTATAATCTTCCTATTCAGCTGCAACATTTATTCCACATAAAAGAATCATTTTGCTAAGTGATAATTTTCTCCTGAAAACATCATTATTTGGCAAAAACCCAATTCTGAATGGTAGGAGCTCATGCTAACTGTAATTATTACAACATACAAACATGTCAATATGTTCCTCAAAAAAAACCCTCTAACATCTCAGTGGTTAAATCTCTAAAGTAGAATGCAAACACAGGAGGAAAGGACAAACTGCAGGGAAAACTATACAACTTCCACTTGGAAAGTAGTAAAATCTTTTCAGACTAAATTCTTCTTCCTTACAGAAACAGGACCCAAAGTTATTCTACAATCAGTGTGTTCTGAATTTCATTCCATGATTTAGAAACTATCACTTCATTCAGCAGAATCGAAACATGAGTAGAAGTAATTCCTGCAAAATGCAAAAAAAGGGCAATAACCACCAAATAACCTTTTCTCTTCCTGGCTACTTTGGACATTGATAAGGTTTAGGTACTCTGCTCATGGAACTTGAACCTGATAGCAAAAACTACCCTACATGAATATTCCATTTTTGAGATGAGGGGGCATTGAAATAATTAAACAGTTCCCATTTCTATGTTTTCCAAAGATGAGGAAAGCTTGTTGAATACACAGAGGTCTTCCCAATTCTTCTCACAGATGGAACATAACAGTAAAGAAAAAAATTTTGTTCAATTTATACTGAGAATTTTCATAAACATACCGAAAATTTATCTTACAATAGTGAGAACCAAAATAACCTTTCCAAATCAGCTCACTAAAGGAAGATGACTTGAGGTTATCTGCCAGAAGACAAGCCTTTAAAAATATTTAGAATTATTTCAGAGAGAACTTATTCAACTTTTATGATTTTTGACTCCATGTATCACACCTAAGTCCACACATTGAATTTCAAAGGCCGCACAAGTTCAGTAATGCCCAAAAGAACTTTGAAAGATTAAATACAAATATTGCAACTACAGGCTCTTCTCCATCAAAGATTGCTAGCAACTAAGATAGAGTTACCGTAGTTTATAAAAAAAAATTTAAAAAAAAATACTGATGTTACAGATTCTACAACTAGAATTGAAACATGAATTCCAGGCATTAAAAAAAAAAAGTTTAAATGCTTTCTACCCTATTCATTGCAGTTATCATCATCCTAGAGTGGATTATGAAAAAGATGTCAGGAATGTGAAGAATGATCATGCATGACTGCCTGGTCCTCATAGAATATGTGAGCCACATCTAAAAGTAAATGACTGTGCCACTGAGCCCTACACCTCATTGAAATAATACTGTTCTTACTGAAACAGACCTTAAAAACAAACCTGGAATCCAGAGCTCTTTGGGTAAGCAGCAGAGTAATCCCATGCAATGCCTCTTTGTACCTGCTTCTGTGTTAATACTTCTGTTTGCTAATACTGCTCACACTCAACAGGAACCAACTCCTCCACAGATTTTACGGCTAAATTGTGGTATTGTTTGGTTCAGAGTTACACCTTGGACAAATTTTAAACATTACACGAAGCAATTCTCCCTTTTGCAATGCAGTTTCTTATCTTAGTCATCTCTTCCTCTAGAGAAGGATGAGGATGCTTCAAGTTCACAAGAAAGCAACAAAAGAAACTCACAGTAGCAACAGGAAAAGCAGAAGAAAATATTTTGCAGAGAATCTTCCACTGCACTAACAAAGAACACGTCAAGAGTAGTCCTGCCACTAATAATTAATATTAAAAAAAAAATCAGAACTGCTATCCATGAATGAAATTTGAGACAGCTGACAACTTTCCTGTTAGATCCTACATAAACTGCAGTCAGTACTGACTGAACATCACTAAATGTGTCTCCACAGTGCTTTGGCAATAAAGGCAGAACTGGCATCTTCCTTATTCAAGAAATCAAAGTATAAACAGACATGGCTTATCCTGGGTCACTCAAAAAGCCTTCATCAGAAACAGGGGAATTCCACAGCAGTAACTGAAGGCTGGTGTGAATGCAAACCATCCACATCCCAAGGGTCTGGGGGTTGAGACAAGGGGACAACACTCTTTTGCACCTAGAAAGGGGAGAAACACAGATTTCTGCCTTCCCATTTTGACAATGAGACCATGGGAGGACATACATTCAATGGAAGGTTGGAAATCTGAAAAAAATTGCTTTTATTCATAGAATATATCCTTCAGCTATGACTTTACTTTGTTATTCTGCTTCTTAGAGATGCAGTCAACCCAAAAATATCACTTACAAGATAGCTACAATTGACCAGAGAAAACCTTCTCCTGAAGAATATCCAGTGCATCAAGACTAAGAAAAACTGACAGATAAAATTAAGAAGAAATTTAGGATAACTCTCTCATATAATTATTTCCTAAACCAATTGTTGAAGCTAATCCTGAAATACCTAGTGACAGGCATTTTCAGATGCAGGATGATGGACAAAGAGGGGTTCTTGACTGAATTTAGGACAGAAGACTATACAAGTTAAAAATATTCCACTTTTTGAATGGGATATTTTGCTGGAAAAGTCAGCATTGGCCTTTCTGGGCTTTCTTTTCCTATTTATTATGGTCATTTCTGAAGGTAGGGTTTAATGATTTAACCCCAGGAATCAGCTTTGCACCTGATTTGTCTCAGAGGTCTGCGTTATATTATTCCCCACTGCCCTTTGGGACCAGTTTTACTGTGAAGTAAAACCGGACGAGACAGAACTTGAGAAGATAACCAGGAGCAGAAGACATTTCTCAGAGCACCAGTGAGTAAAGGGCTATTACAAGACAGAAAGAAAGAAAGAAAGAAATGTATTTACAAATGCTGAATGCCCATCTGAAAGACAGTTCATTTCACTGAACCACTCCTGAAATTAAAATCTGCAAATGCTTAAGGCTATTCATGGGAGCGTTAAAGAGAAACACCCCTTTGTCCAAACAAACCAGTGCAAGAAAGGCATTAATTTGACTCACTAAGATGACAGACTTGCACATTGTATAACTTAAACATACATGATGGGCAATATATGGCAGGAAAAAGTGTACAAGGAAAGAGCGTGCTGGGTGTATGGGAACGACAAAGACAAAACAAATGGACGTTTTGGTGGTGTCAGAACCACGGCAGGAGGCAGGATGGGGCAGGGTGAGGGGCAGAACAGCACAGAACCACCACTGGATCCTGCCTGTCCACACTGAAGGCTGAAAGCTCAGTTCCAGAATTCCAGTTTTGGAATTAACTCAAGTGACAAAAAGAAAACTGAGCCCAAGACATTGAAGGAGTCCTGCAGCGCTTTTCTGTGGGAAAAGAGCCAGCCAGTCCTGATACATCTGCCCAGCTGGGCTGAATATTCACTGACTGGAGCCATCAACATGTACAGCCTAAAAGCCACAGGGACTAAAGATATTTTACCTCCCTTGTTTCTTTCCTCTGCCATTGCCTTGCACTTTGCCAAGGCTCTAACCATGCTGTAAACTCTTGAAGGCAACACTTGCATCCACCGGGGTGTGTGTGGCCAAGTGCTCAATGGGAATGCTCAATGGGCTACTATCATATTACAAACACAAAATCAGAAAATTTAATCAAACAAATTTTGATTACTGTAGTTTAATTAGTTATAACTAGTAATAATTAGTAAATGTGCTAATTAGATTTTTGAGGGGTTAAATCCCAATCTTTGCTAGACAGCTGCCATCACCATAATGCTTTTGCGCTTTGGAATTTAATGAATTTCGTGTATTCTCATAATCTCTTCTTGTGCAAATACAATACACCATGATACACACGACAGTGTTAGATGGAACACAGATTATCCAAGGTATTCAGATGCCTGATTTCTACTGATTTACATCAGATCTTCAGTCCCCAGCAGAGATTTCAGAGGTCTCTTGCAGAGCTGATGGAAGCACTTCCCCTACATGTGACAGCAGTGAGACGGAAAAGGAGGAAAAGACACGGTGATAGCAGGCTTCTCACAGCACAGCTATGAAAATATCACTTGGCCACTAAAGCCCCAAAGGGGTGTGGCAGGGAAAAGAGAAAAAAGAATTTATGCTGCTGTTTTGGAATTTTGGTTTTCCTTCACATGTTTTTTAAATCCCCATCCAGATATTAGTGAGGAAGGACCTATGTTTTCCTCAAGCTCTAGAAGTATCTTGGAAAGAGATGTCAGCCAAGAACAGAGAGGAAGGATGGTGACTGCAGGCCTACAGTTTTCTACAGCTTATCTTCAGTCAGAGTCTGTTTACACTAGTTTTTCCAGTTTAAAAATTCTTAAGTGTCTCTCTTCTACACTACAGACCAGTGTGCTGGCAGACATGGTTTAAAGGGAATGAAAGGTTTCAATTGGTATTTGTAAAAATAAGAAGGCCTCTGAAGCAACTGTGGGTATTTCCACCTTGATGTCTAATCCAAGAGCAGGAGTGCCAGTGTTGCATAACGACAAAAATAAACACGACCAGACACCTACTGTTACTTAAATGTGGACAAGTTGGCCAGCTGTGTAACAGTCATTTCTTTTACAGTAATAAATGTTGACAGCAAAAATAAAAAATGCATTACTGAGGCATCATCAAATGAGCCCTGTCATTACATGGAAACTCCGCCCTGTATAA
>VYZP01033076.1:0-55510 GCA_013400635.1 Hypocryptadius cinnamomeus
AATACAACTGACATTTTCAAAAGCTGTAAAAGTCATGCACATATGTGCATGTCATGCATATATGTGTGTCAGCTCTGTTCGTGATAAGCCCCTACCTGGCAAGTGGTTGTAGCTGAACCACCAGTAAGTTTGGGTTAGATGCATTCACTTCCAGATGAGAGACGTTGAGATTAGTTACATTCGTTAACTTCCAATCTCCTGATTCTTGAAGAACATTCAGGAGAGACCTGGTAGCCTTGCAGTCAACAGCTGGCAAAACTAAAGATGAAGGAGAAGACTGAAGAATTTCCTGTAAAAAATTTATGAGATGTTTATTTACCTGCTTAATATTCAGTTGCTTAATAATTAACACAACCTTTTTTATAATGTATCCTTAATTTAACATTCAAGGTGAGGGACCTCCACAGTAAACAGCATGTGAATTCTCACCAGTTTGATTGATGGTGGCTTGCAGGCTGTTCCTGAACTTTCTTGCAGCATGCTTAAAGCACTCAGTAACACCAAATTTTTACTGTCTTTTCCACATGTATGGTGGAAAAGGAGAGCTAGATGATGTAGAAGTTCTCAAGCTAAGAGTGTAGTTGTTAAGAACACTGCCAGAAGCAAAGCTCAGATGACTCTAACCAAATGCCCTTGGATGTGAGAAAGGTCAATGTCAGACACCTCCAGTTCCAGCAGCTCCATTCAGTTAAGTCATACTTTGCATAAAAAACATCCTGCATTTGTGTACATCCTGGTGGTACAGCACATGGCACAGAAAAACATCTAATTTGTAATTATTAATTTTAAAAAGATGCAGATTTCAGGATCTACAGAGCCTCCAGACACACACAAACAAAATTCATGTCATACTTTCCACGTTTTTACTCAAAGTACAAATTATAAAGCTCAGGCTGAATTGGTTCAGATAAAGCATCAGGGTATCATCCACTTTATTTACAAATCTGATAGCTGAGTTCCTGATACAGATACTTGAATGAAATTAATTGAAAAATATTCTCATTCTTTAAATTTGAAACCTGCATAGAGAAAAAACATCTTTCCCAGCTTTTTTCTTGATAATAAAATTAACCTGAAATATTTGGGGAAAAAAAATGCAAGATGAAGATTTGAAAATTATCAAAATTAATGTAGCCCATATTCAGTGTTGTGGTGGGTTGACCCTGGCCTGATACCAGGTACTAACCAAAGCTGCTCTATCGCTTCCCTCTTCAACTATATGAAGGAGAGAAAATAAAAGGTTCATGGGCCAGGGAGAGTTCACTAACCAATTACACAAGAAAAACAGTCTTGACTTGGGAAAATTAATTAAACTCATTAACAATCAAATCAGAGTATGATAACAGAAATAAAACAAAAAAAGACCTTCTACCCACCCCTCTCTTCCAGGCACAACATACCCATGATTCTCCACCTCCTGCCCTGCAGTGGAGAAGGGGGACAGAGAATGGGGTCTGCGGTCAGTTCATCACACATTGTCTCTACTGCTTCTTCCTACTTGGGGGGAGGGCTCCTCATACTCTTCCCCTGCTCCCGCATGGGGTCCCTCCCATGGGAATCAGTCCTCCATGGACTTCTCCAAGGAGAGTCCTTCCCACAGGCTGCAGTTCTCCATGAACTGTTCCAGCATGGATCCCTCCCATGGGGTGCAGTCCATCAGGAACAGACTGCTCCAGCCTGGACTCCTCTCTCCACAGGTCCTGCCAGGAGCCTTCCCACAGGGTCACAGCTTCCTTCAGTCACCCACCTCTCCTGGCACTGGGTGCTCCATGGGTTGCAGGTGATCTCTGCTCCCCCGTGTACCTGCACGGCTACAGAGGCACAGCTGTCACCCCATGGGCTGCACCATGGGCTGCAGGCAAATCTCTGCCTGCTCTGCTGCCTGGAGCACCTCCTCCCACCCCTCCTGTGCTGACCTTGGTGCTGGTTTCTCATTAATTCTCACTCCTCTCTTCTCGAAACACAATTGCTTCTGTGCAGTAACTTTGCCTTTTCTAATATGCTGCCACTGTCTGTGATGGGCTCAGCCCTGGCCAGTGGCAGGTCCCTCTTGGAGCACTGACACTTTCGGACATGGGGAAAGCTTCTGGCAGCTTCTCAAAAAAGCCACCCCTGTAGCCCACCCACTACCAAAGTCTTGCCACAGAAACCCAATACAAATATAAATACTAGAAGATATTTTTTCATTGAGTCCTAGCTTACAGCTTGTTAACTTTGCTTTTGTATTTTCTCCATTTAAGTCCAGATTAAGTCTGTCACTTGATCCGACATTGAGATCTTCAAGCTGTTACAGACTCACTCTCCCTCCCATACAAGTGTTGTGGTGTTCCTAACACTTTTCTCCTACTATTCATTTTTTCCTTTTTGTCTGTTCTTTGACTGCTTTCCTGACCTGCTCTCTAATTCTTTCTAATTGCTCACAGCTTCCTTCCTAGGCAAAGGCTATAGGTACTTTCATATTTCTATAGATGCTCATAAGGTAGGATTATGCAGCATTGTCTGATTTACCAGACAAAGAGAAAAGTAACTGCAGAAATTAAAATAGAGCAGAAAGCACTGATCGTGTGTACAGGTCTTTGAGTAGTGTTTTTAGCACCTCCTGGAAAAAAAAGATGAAACATTTCATTTTGATTTGTTTACAGATTTGAATTTAGACCCCAAATTCTGAGCAATTCAATTATTTTGTTTTATTTTCAATATTTTAATCCCTTGTCCCATAGCAGCATCCAAAATGGCAACAGCCATTTCATCCAAGGATATTAAGCAGATTACTCATTTAATGTAGAATAAGATATAAAATGCATTATTACTGAGTAATATCTTAATTGTGCCTCTGCTTCTAACCAGTGCTGCACTGCCATCTGTCTCAGCTTCCAGCCACTGGTATTCAGCTGCTTTCCATCTGAAGGGTAGACACAGCTGGATATCAACTCTACAGCCTCAGGTAGGCAATCTGATCCCAGGCCTCTTTGTCCTTCTTGCCATTTGGTAATTGTGCACTTTTCTTTACAATATCCATATGTTGCTTTACACATTTTAGGATTTCAGCTACCTTGGTTGTTCAAAACATGAAAACTCCAAAAGGGGGTGGAGAATGAAGTGGATATTGAGAAACACCTGATTTTGCATTCTGCTAAAGAAAACCACACAGTAGTTAGGAACAGGAGAGGAACAAGGAGAGAGAGGAAAGGGAGAAGAAGGAGAAGGGGAAGATTTCATTTTAACTTTCCAATTATTATCTATCCCACAAAATTTTACACTGTAGCCATGTCCTTCAAATGTATGCATAAACCTGTAAGTTATAATTTTAATGAAAATTGATCTGATATACTTTACGTGATAAAGGATGTTGCAGCTACAGGAAGTGTTGTTGAAAAAACCCCCATGCTGTACTATTTAGTGGGAAACAGAACACCAATTTTAATTTTTTTTTCTGAGGGTTACAGACAGATCTAAGGGGCTGTCAAGAAGAAAACCTGAAGTCCAAGAATGGGAGGAAGCATTCCAAATAATAAAATACAGATTATAACAATAACAAAGGATGGGGAAAAGATTGATGTGGCCTTCACAAGAAAGTTTTGCCTAGCAGTTCTGCTGAAGGTATTTGAAGGAGTCAGTAGGCATGTACTCTAGGAGGCTCTAGATGGTAGAGTCTCCTTGGACCCACACAAGGCATTTGCCAGAGTCTCGAAGCAAGGACTACTAAAGAAACTGAGCTGCTTTGGAGAGAGAGGCAGTCTTCACATGAAAGTAGTTAAAGAATAGATAAAGATTTAGCAAACAAGGGGTATAAAAAATATCTGTTACTGCACTAGGGTCTGTTCTGTTCCATATGTTCCTAAACTATCTGATAAAAAAGATAAATATTGAGCTAATGAAACTTGCTCATTATGCTGCTTTTTTCAGGTTAGTAAAGGCAGTGGCTGAATGATGAACTACAGAAGCAGCTTCTGGCACAACCTCTTGGTCTACTGAGTAACTGATAAGATTCAATGTAAATTGATTTTAGCACAGTACAGGGTGACAGAAAAACAAGCCTAATTTTACATACACTATAATAGCTATTAGACTCAGAACTGAGTGTTACCCTTCAGTAATGAAATCTTGAGAATTACAGCAGCTCTTTGAAAATGGTAATTTAGAGGCTGATAGTGATCAGGATTGAAAAAGTCAAATATTAATAGTATTTTAGAAAAGGCTAGAGAACAAAACATCATCATGTCACTGACTAAATCTATTATGAACTTTTATCTTGATTATTATGCAATTCTGTGCAGATTCCCTTGTCAAAAAATAATATAATAAAACTAAAAGAAAGAAAAAGTGAAAATTTTATTAGAACCTGTGTATCACACATGACTAAATAGTACTGCTCAGTCTATGACCTCTGAGTGAGGATAGGATGGAGTTATCAGACTACAAATGGCAATGACTTAGAGTCATAATTATGCAGATGCACAGCTGGCCACTATTTGGAGTGTGTTAATATACACTGCAGTTCTAAGGAGCTGAGCATTGTCTAGGGAAAGTCAAAGCCAATATTAAAGAAAAATAGTCTGTAGGGTAGGTGACTTCTTGAGAGAGAAGTTCCCCAAATGCTAATCTCTGTATTTCATTATTTAATTTAGAAGTTGTTTGAAAGTTCAAGATAAATGATCTACGTATAAGATTCCCTTTGTATTAACTGGAATAAGATTCTTTTATTGCATGCAAACCCATTGATACCAAAATCTCAGAACAGCTGCTAATGCAGCTGAACAAATCAAATAACTGCAAATGTTTCTGGGGTTTACAAGTCTATAACTCTTTTTCAAATAACACTTTCTTCTTGTAGAACACATGCTGTTACATGCTCTTATACATTCTAAATGAAATCTCCAACTTAGGTTTATGAATAAGTTTGCATTTCTGAGGTTCATAAAGGAGGAGGCTTGAGAGCAATGGAACATTTATTACAGCTTCACTGATGACTTGTATAATATAGACTGTGTAGGTAAAAACCTTCTGATTATGCAACATCAAGGATTCTAATTTCCCCAGTGAGAAAATTCAGGCCCAACCTTCACTTTGTCCTGTGTTGTGTGAGTATTATTGCAATCTTTCATAGCATGATCAAGAATTGATTTCTTACCCAAAGTATCTCAAGTAGAGTTCAAGTAATATGATAGCAACCCAGCAAATTTTTGTAGACTCTGTTATGCCCAATATAGATGACTATAAAGTTCCTTTTCTGGCCCTGAGAACTAAAACCTATGCAATAGATATTGACAAAACTCTCTCTGTGGGCACCCAGGTGAAAAAGAAGTACGCGCTCACATGAAATAAAATGAGATGTATAAACTTACTCACCTCACCTCCATCAAACTACACTGGAAAAGCATTAAGATTGCCAAATCCAACAGAACAAATGTAGGAAGTGCTGGAGTTAAGGTGAGCAATTTGTGAAATAAACTTTCCAGTTTTAAAGAAGCCATAATGTGGAAAAAAATTGTCAGCTCCAAGACAGAGAGGGAAGAGAGGCAAAGTCAGAAAAAACCAGAGATTGCTGAGATTTATTCAGGTTGTTAAATACTTGGTATAAGTGTTTGACCTGCCAAATATAGACAAAGATTTACTTAAACATGACCTTTTGTTTAGCTGAGGACCTCCTTCCCAGTCCTCACTAGATACCCAATCCCCTTGTATACTACCTGATTTCTAAACCCATCAGTCTCTGGCCTTATCTCTAGACTTTAAAGCCTTTAATCTCTATCTACAGTGCTGATGGAGTCCTGGTTACAAGGCAAAGAAGAATGTTTTAAGTACTTTGAAATACCTCTTACATGTGGAGGGCCTACTTAAATAAGACCCACCACATCATTAGGAACTTGCAACGTCATGCATTACAATGCATGTCAAACGGCTGAAATTTAACCAGTTTTGTAGTCAGGCAGCAAGAAAAATTTGCTCTGGACACAGCCTTGCAGACATGTTAAACTCTGAGAAGGTAAGACATAGCAGAGAAGAACCAGTGCATCTGCCTGCAGACACAGCCACTGATCCTTACAGTACAGATGATTATGACTGCCATTCATTCCTCAGAAAACCCATGTAGATACTCTGAGCAATTGTTTCTCTTCCAGCATCAGCGTTAAAATGCTGTTATACGACAAAGAGATTAATATCTCCAGTTCCACTTATACAAGAAGATGTGAGGTTCTTAGATGTAGAGACAGGTATTATGTGAATATTTATGTATTTAATTACATATAGTGCTTGCTGTGTGGTGCTTGGGAATTTACATTTCCTTGTGCGCTCTGATACCATTTACATTACTAACAGCTCTGTTCATCCTGCACTGCCTCCAGGAATGTCTTTATGACTTCCACAAGAGAACATTTTGTCTAATTACATTTCAATAAACTGTCATGTAAGTACAACCATAGATGCTCTGCACACAATCTATAAACCTTCTCAGTGATGACAAAACTTGAAGCTGTTGACTGACTCAGGATGATTCCATTTTAAATTCTGTGCCTAGAGTTTATTTCAAGTTAATCAACTAGCATTATTTTTTTCAGGAAGATTAAAGCAATACAGCATCTAGTGATATATTAACTTAATACAAATATAAAACAGTTAACTCCCAGAATGAGCTTAAATTTCTGTAAAAACAAAATAGGTATTAAACTCTGAAAATAAGAAAAAAAAGATTGGTTCCTGTGAGTTCTTCTCTTCCTATGGCTTCAAAACAGAATTTTGAGGTGTTTGCCTGGAAGTTTATATTGTTTTTTACAACAGAAAACTGCAGCATATTTAAGAACAATTTTGTCATTTATGATGAATTGTGAAAACTCAGTCTTTAAAAATATAATAGCTACAAAGTATAAGTCTGCAAACTCAGTTTGTTTCCTTTAACACATCTGCTTAAACTGGAATCATCTCAATAATTTAAACAGGAAAACTTCTGCAACTCAGTGCCCTTTTCCCAGTTATTTTCTCTATGCATCTTTCTTACATCTTTCTTTTTCTTTTTAAATATTGCACATAAAGAAAACAATGAGATAAATACTTGCCTGAACATTTTGAAACGGATTCCTGTTGCCATAGGATTCACTGAAGTATGTGAAGTCATCTATGCTAAGCTGAAAAACAAAGAGAGTAGGCTGGTGAGAAGGAGCCATGGCATCTCATTTAGGTGTAGACTTGTGCTCAGTATTGGTGAGGAAAAAAAATGGTTTACATACCCTATCTTGCAGGAACAAGACGAGGTTTCTGGAGTTCTGGGTAAAAAGAGGTTGCAAGAGTGCTGTCAGCTCCTGTGCTGAGACAACTTGTCCTTCATGCACTGCAGTGTCTGGATTCCACTGTGATCTACAAAGGAATAATTACTTTTTCTGTAGAATTTTCTGCCAATGATGACACCTTTCTTTAAATATGCAGCAGCAGGTAATGAAATCATCATCTTTCATTAAGATCAACTTTGCAGTTCAGTTTACTTTCATTCTACTCAAGAGAAAAAGAATTTGCTTGTTTATGCCTGTATCAAATTGGCTGTATTACAGTAAGAATGAACAGGGGTAATGTCTCTCTCTATTTTCTTGTTTGTGTACAACAGCAGAGTTGCATCTTTCCATAAAACGTTACTTACTAAGTGCAATGAAGAAGAATACGTTGAAAACATTCAGAGAGAATTCCCAGATGGCATCCCAACTCCCAATACACTTTGCAGTGCTGACAGATGGAGGCCAGGAGGAGTAGAACCCAGACTAGATCACAAGTTGTCTTAAACTAGTATTCTTTTATAGAACTTTTGTAAGTAGAAGTGTCTTACAGTGCCATTGTACACAGGTTCTCTCCTAAGGTTTTCATGATGAAGGAACCATTCTACAGAAGCCGCTCAGAAAAGCCACCTTTCCAGCAGCAGAAGCTCTTCTGAATGGAATAACTCAAAGCACCCAGCTTACAACTCTTTTTCCAACCTGTCACTATGAGGACTGGACAGAGAAATAGCTCATCTGTTTAGTTCTGCTGCCACAGGAAACAGGCAAAACAAGAGGTAGCATTTTTCTTTCAACACCTCATTGGGATCTTAACAGTATGCAGCACGGGTCTGTAGGGATGAAACTTTTTATGAGCATTTTTATCCTAGGTGTTTTGACTAATTAAAATTGTCTTTGGAAAAACAAATTCAACTTGATGCATAATCTTCCATCTTTGGCCAGGTACACATCAATTGCTAAAACCTGAGAAAACAGGTTGACACTCTAACCGGTTCTAATTACCAAGAGTCAAATACAGGCAATTGTTGTGTGCTCTAACATCATTTATTATTGATCGCAATTTGATCGAGTTGAGATAAAAGTTAAATTTCCTAACCCAAAGCAATTTTCAAATAACCATTGCACAGCAAGCTTTTATGAATAAGAACAACCTTTGCAGTCCTTTAAGACAGAGGCAGAACAGGGTTAATGAACACATATGTGGGGTTCAATGTTGTTTTTTGGATAAAGAAAATCTAAATTGCACTCCAAGTCCTCCCTGTAATTCCGATGAATTGAATGAAGATTGCTGAAAGTGAATTGCAAGCGTGAAATTGCACCCATGGCAGAGGCCAAACCAGCACAGTCCTGCAGCACCAGGTGATCCTCACCTCACTTCGGACTCCAGGCTTTGGGAAAGCATTACAGCAAACTCTGTATGTGGAAGACTGCTTCAGAACAATGTGCTGGAGACGTGAAAATTAAATTCTAGTAGAACTTTTGCCTGTCACTTTAAAAGCTTTAGAATTAAATCTTGCTGAGATGAAGGAAATGGTTATTTATTGGTTTAAATTATCTGATATTTTCTTACTTTTACTCAGCATCTTCACTTTGTTAATTTGTGCTTGGAAATCCATATTATTTTATATTTAGGAACATAAAAACTGAAAAATTGCAATAGGCATGCCTCAACTTTTCAGAGAAGACAAACCTCACAATTTAAAAAAAATAAGTACAATCTTTTAAATGAATATATTTGAAAATACAGAAAGTCCCAAAGATTCTGAATGGCTCTTCAGGAACTGACTTTCAGGAACTGACTTTGTGCCTTGCATGGCCACAGCAAAATACTAATTATTTTAAAGAAAAAGCAGAACAAATTAAGAGATGATAAAAAATGGCTTGTGTGAAAGAAAATGACACTGAATAATTTGGTATATTTATTAAAAAAAACCAAACAACTAAATAAATCCATTTCATACCGAAACTTATAAAAAAGAAATGAAGCTTTCGAGAGCTTTGGGGACTCGCAATTAAGACTAAAAGGTAACAAAAGCACATCAAACAAAATGAAATTATTTGCAGCAGCAGAATGATAAAGGCTTTTGCTGTGAACTCAAAACCTCAGAAGTTTAATGATCCTCTTTTAAAGCATACTTGCTTCTAAGAAATTCCCTGTTCCTTGAAGCAGTTCTTGTTAGCTATCTAACCTTGAAAACACCTTTTGTGACACTTTTTAACTTTCAAGCAACTTTACTAACTTCATCATCATAAAAAAATCTACATCAGTTGATTAATAATTCTATTAAAATGCAGCATTTGCCTAATACTTATATTCACAATATTATGCATGCATTTATTTTGCTGCTTTTTAACAGTTTGCTGAGCACTGTCATGGCAGTAGGGAAGGCTACATCCTTCACTGAGGGAGCTGTTGCTGTCTGCTTGGAGCAACAACATTCCCAGTGTGGTTCAGACAGGAAATAGAACCACAGAAACATTTAGGCTGGAAAAGACGTCTAAAATCATCAAGTCCAACTGTCAATCCAGCACTGCTATGTCCACCACTAAGTCATGTGCCTAAGTGCAACATCCACGTGTTTTTAGAACATCTCCAGCTGACTCAACCACTTCCCTGTTCCAATGCCTGACCACACTTGCAGTGAATAAATTTTTCCTAATATCCAACCCAAACTTCCCCTGGTGCAACTTGAGGCTGTTTCCTTTTATCCCATCACTTGCTAGTTGGGAGAAGAGACCAACCCCCACCTGGCTACAGCCTCCTTTTAGAGAGTTGTAGAGTGCACTAAGATCTCCCCTCATCCCCCTTTTCTCCAGGCTGGACACCCCCAGGTCCCTCAGCCACTCCTCACAAGACTCGTGCTCCAGCCCCCACCAGTCTCCTTGCCTAGTCAGGACGTTTTACTGGGAGCTGCAGTGTGAAACGGAGATCTGTGAGTGCCAGGGGCTCCTGGATACACCGAGGATGAGCTTCCCCAAACACAACCAAGCATCTCATCCCACTGAACTCCTCACCTCAGTGACGGATGAACGGTGTGGAACCGGCAGCAGGCCAACACACACATTGATGGCTCTAATTGACTGCTCACACAAACTCTTGTGTCCAGAGACACACAGCCCCCTACAGTCATCTGCCTGTGTCCAGAGACACACAGCCTCCTACAGGCATCCACCTGTGTCCAGAGACACACAGCCTCCTACAGGCATCCACCTGTGTCCAGAGACACACAGCCTCCTACAGGCATCCACCTGTGTCCAGAGACACACAGCCTCCTACAGGCATCCACCTGTGTCCAGAGACACACAGCCTCCTACAGGCATCCACCTGTGTCCAGAGACACACAGCCTCCTACAGGCATCCACCTGTGTCCAGAGACACACAGCCTCCTACAGGCATCCACCTGTGTCCAGAGACACACAGCCTCCTACAGGCATCCACCTGTGTCCAGAGACACACAGCCTCCTACAGGCATCCACCTGCCAAGCGCAGCAGACCCCTCGCCACTGCACCAGCGGGGCTCCAAATGACAAGCATCTCTGCTAATGTTTGTGTGCAGGAGCACACAGCTTTAAGGAATCCTAAGGAAGCTTTAAGTTTGAGGAAACTTAAAACTCAACTGCTCTTCTTTCCTCCAACAGTGAAACAATGCCCTAAAGAAACTGAGGAAAGCAAGCTTATCTTGATATTTTGCTTCTTTCTTATACCTCACTGCTCTGACATGACAACATTATGCTCTTTCCTGAACAGTATTCTTTCTGGAATTTGAGCAATTAGGTTGATGGAAGCAAAGATTTCAAGATTTCCTGTATCTGGACCCACCAGAAGGGCTGATGGGAAGACAACAAAGCTTCTAGCAGTCTAACTCATGATTGCATTTTTGCCTTGTAGCTGGCTTCAGAACTCTTTCCTACAAGTTATTCTTGTCAGTTGTCTCTATCAGTCACCTTGTGATTACCATATAAGAAATCATGTTTTCCCCTGCTCAGGAGAAGTAAAATAGCTTTCATGCTGACCCTCAGTGTCTCCACAGGCATCCAATAAAATTATAGCTAAAAAAAATTTTCCTTTCTATGTTACACCTTCTTTCCATAGATTTATCAGTAAAGTTCCTGTAGTTTAGGAAACAATGCAAATGTACTAATTGGCATTAACACCTTCTCAAAGTCACTTATAACCTGGGTTTGCCAGAAAAGGATTATTCTCCCTATATAAGCATAGCATAAAAAAAGGAAGTAATATATTTCAAAAGACTGTAGGCAAAAATCATTCCTAAAACAAACACATGAGGGGGCAATCACAAAAGCTAATTTTAATGAATTTATTTGCTAAAACTCCTTCTCTTTATCTGTGGAGGAAAAGAAATTCTTCTGAATATTAGTTCAAAATGGCTAAATCAAATTTGTTCTGTGTATCATATGCAAGGAGAGCCTCTCAACCTTCCCTGCTTCAAAAATCCAACCAGGGAATATTAGTTCAAAGGCTGATTTAAAATAAAGGTCAAATTTTCCACACCAAAGATATTTGAAGAACATCCAATGATATATTCTTTTGTGAAAAACAGGACAGTGTGACATACTGAGTTATCCCCTGGTTGAATTGAGAAAGAATGGTTTTTTAAAAAAACCACTTTTCTCCAAGTAGGGATCTGCATTTTACTTTCTAGAGGGAAGAGGTATTTGATTTACTAATGTCTCTGCGAGAACTGATATCACACTTCCCATTGCTTTGTGCACTGCATGTGTTTGTCAGCTGTAGGTTTCACCTCTATCTGGCATCTAACATTATCTTTAACAGCATGAATACAGTATAGTAATAATACATAAAAGAAACTGTTACATTCTCTAATACAGCTGTCCTGAGACATGGCTTGGCAAACACTGGCTAGTTCTAAATTAGAACAAAATGTAGTATCCTTCAATTATTCAATACCAAATCCTAACAGATAACCTGGGAAAGGGTGATGGAATAGATCAGTGAATCACAACTTCTGTGGATCAATGAATCGCTAAACTTTTATACTGGTGGGACATGTTCCTACAGAGTGAATAGATATTCATAGATATAATAGATAATCGATATTATAGATAATTACTAGATTATAGATATAGATATTATAGATAATTACTGCAACTCTGTAGTTGACTTTCCTAAGACTCTTAATAGTAATTTCCAAATTTCGTAGGCCTGTGGATGACACACTGCAAACCTCACATCACTGTGAAGTACCAAATGTAAAGCACAGAGTTAGGGGTTAGCAACAGGAAGTTGTTGTTAGTGTTACTTTGTTTTACAAAATAACAAAAACTTCTTTTCAGTTGCTTCACAGACCTTGACCAGAACTAATTTTGGCCCTACGAGACCTTTACCTTTCAAAATGCAAATATCATGGTTTGAGGAACATTTCTTCCACAAAATGTTGTATTCCTGGAGACATGAAACTGTCTACCCAGTCCAGTATCCTCATTTTCTGCTCTAGATTTGTATAAACCAGAAAAATCTGCAGTAGAACAAGCTGCTAATTGCATCTTGATGGAAAGTTTGCTTTTATGTCCACATGGGATTAAGTGATAAGATGTTGTTTATATACAGCAGGTATGTTTTTCATATAAACCCGGAAGTAGGACAAAGGAAGCACTGATCTTTCTTAGATGCTTAGAATCACTTTTAACCTAAGAACAGTGCTTTCCAACATTTACTTTGCTTTTAAATACAGGGGTGTTACACAGGGGCAATACACTCATGTAAGTGCCTGTCTGATATAGTGGTGAATCACTAAGTATTTTGAATATAAAATTGCCCTGATGTTGAAACTTTTTTTGTTTCTTTTAGGGGAGAAAACAAAGAGAAAGCTATAAAATCAAACTTTTTCAAAATATGCAGATTTCCATATGCAGAGTTTCAGGTTTTGGAAATCCATAAAAGATGAGTAAACATATGGCAAAGGTGGTTAATAAGTGGCCCATATTTTTCTGACAACTTAACATATTCAGTATTCACCTGAAGCTACTGCATTGCCCAGCCTGCCATATTTCTGGAAATCCCAAGTAATGATACAAATCCTTAAAGTGAGCATGAATAAAATTCCTGGTTGGAAAGAAAGAGGTCTATACCCGGTTCTTTCAAAGCAGCTTCAAAGTCCTATTTTATAACTATATGCAAACCCCTGAATTTCACGTGTCTCTGGATCTGCCAAGACTGCAGTTGTTTCTAACATCTGATGCATATATATACAGCAATGCACTTAAGAACCTGTATTTAAATGAACATTAAAGTGAAAAGTCAGGGTTCAGAAATTAGGAAATCCAAGGTTTAAAAAACTACAACAGAGTTTTTGGTCAGCTCCTTTTTGTGTCACTGCCTTATGTTGTGGCTTTAAGCCATAACATCTCTAACAGTAGAGTTCAAAGATGCTTTAGGGTAAATAAAGCACATCTACTTCGGATTAATTTACAGAATTTATTTACTTCTCGCTCAGCTTAGCACACTAAAATTATAAATAAAAATGGGTAGCATCATCTGTTGGCTTGTTTGACGGCCGAGGTGCAAATTTATTTATTGGATAATTGTATTACCCATAGCTGATTTACCATATTCCGTGGCACAATATATTCTGTGCGGACACACATGGAGCAGGAGCATAAGCAGGGATACACTTCCACTCGATCTCTTACCTCCGAGTTGACCAGAGCAGCATCGGCACATGATGCACGGACAGAGCCGTGGGGAGCAGCACGGCGAGGGAGCAGAGCAGCGCGGCTGGAGCAGCAGGGCACAGCCGTGCCATGGCTCCGGGCGAGCGCCTGCGGAGCCGCCCGGGCAAAGGGAAAGCCGAGCGTGTGCACAGCGGCACTTCCCGCTCGGGCTGCTGCCACCGGATTCAGCCAGGCTGCGGCTGACGCTGCTCTCCAACAGCAGGGGGAAATTTCAGAACGCGAACTTCCTTCGCTTGAACTTGGGAGTTACTCATATTTTTAATACTTTCGGGTTTGTGTTTTAAACAGCTCGTAAAACACTCTGCAGTGAAAGCATTGTGAGTTTCCTCTAACCTTCAAGTGCAAGGGAGAGTCATGAAGTCCAAACTCCTGTCCTACGCAGGCTGATAACAGTTCTATAACTTCAAAATGGAGTTTACAGAAAAGTTTTCTGTACTGCACAAAATATATTCTGCAGAACTTCTATCTTCTGCCCCTGCTACATATTATCATGTTCCTCAGCTTAGTTTTTTCACATGACTGAGATCTGGCGTCACACATTTGCGTGTTGACAGGTTTGAAATCTGCAACAAACTGCAGATTTCAGCAAGGAAGAGACAGAGAAAACGGCATGTTCAGAGCCACTGAAACACAGAATTGTTAAGCTATCTTTTGCATGGAGCAATGCTGCCCCGGAAATCAAAAGTATCTTAAGCCAGGGCAAATTATAGTCACTTTAAAATGTGACACGACTTCAGTATTTCACAAGACTCATGCAAGAACAAAATAGTCTTAGAGAATTCCTTCATGCCCGGAAGCAAATTGCTCTGGGACGCTTTTTTGTGCCTGCCAAACACTGAGCAGTTTCTACACCTTGTGACTACATTAGGCAGCAGCAGCGTCGGCACGTTTGGCTCTGGGCACAAATGCCTCCTCACCATCAGAACAGGATGTTAGAGATCATACACAAAATAAATTATGAGCAATGTTAGAACTGTGTTAAGGGAACTGTGTTAAGAGCTGTGTTAAGGGAAAAATAAGGAAGCACAATGTAAACTGTACAAGATGACAGGTCAGAAGACATGCATGTCTAAATCTGAGCACATGTAACCAGATCAGTTGAATCCATTTGCCTCGAATCACAGTATATTGTTGTAGTGTGCTTGCCTAATATAAGATAATTTGTTCATCAACTCAATCTGAAATCTGATTTCTCAGAAAAAAAATAATTTTAAGGGTAGCAATAAAACATTGTCATGCTCCTTTTCTTCTCCATGTTACCTTTACATAACGCAGAATTTAACTGTACTTTTTCCTCTTAACCTCAGAGATATATTAGAAATCCCATCTGTTCCCTTCAACAAGCCAGTGTGTGTGTTTTTCTGTTTAAGGGTGTGTACAGGTAAGACAGCAAACCAGACCTCAAAGACAGAGGTACAAACAGAAGCACCTAGACGGAATAAAGGAATTGCAGAATTTCCAACAAAACTCAATTTTGCAGAAGGACAATATTTGACACACTAACCAGTTCACACACTGTTACAAAAACACTCTAGGCCCTACATCACATGCACAAATAGTCTGCAGGTCTGATCACATTCAGAAGAGGCAGCTGGGCTCACAAATCCATGGTTTATTGAATGTAGCTTCTTTGGGATTGCTGGTGACAAAAGCAGCTGCTGAAGAATATATAGCATTATCAATATGACTGCAATAATACTATTTAATTTCCTGTGTCAGTACTAAGCATAACTGATGACCCAAGACTTAGCAAAAGGCATCCTTTTTGTGAAGGGTGAGAAAGACTAGCCTATCAATCTGTCCCTTAAAATTTTGTGTCAAATTCTCATCCCCCGCTGAGGTACAAAACTGAGGTACATTTTATACCTTATTAACCACTGTTGTGAAAAGCGCTGTGGGTGGGACTGTGCTCAAACCTTCCCCTCTGTGTAGTTGCATTGTGTGGAATATTGGCTGGTAGGAGGTGTACTTGGTTTGTACAAAACATTTCTGGGCAACAAGTGGAACACAGCCACATGGTTTCTACCCTCACTTTCTGTTCCTCCCCACGGCTGTGCAACACAAACCACAGGACTCCGCCCGGGTTCCGTACGTGCTCCGATCAACAACGTCAGCCCCGTTGCCACATCCTGAGCTTTGCCTTCTCTTCACTGCTGTGTGCTTCCAACACACACAGTGAGATGCACAGTTGGTGGGTATACTCTGTATTCTGCCTTACAGAAACAGTCTTAAAACTTCTTGAAACATAACCAGATTGTTTTCTCTCAGATTACCATATCACTTATGAACAAACTTTTAACTGAAAAAAACCTGACTTTTCCTTTTTAATATATCTCCACAAACCACAGTTTGGGAACAACTGAAGTGAAAAAAGCTTTGAAAAAAAGCAACAAGAAGAGCCTATTGAGTGGGATTTTAATTTGCTCCACTAAGTAAATTTAGCTCACAAATATATCTGCATATATTTTCTCCTTTTTTCTTCACTCCTAAAAATAGTGGTTTTTTGGACACTGATTTGAAGGATGACATTACTTAGAAGATGCTTATTTTGTGGAAAAGCATGTTCCAAATATTAGTCAAGCGTCCAACTCACTGTACTTCCAGCACAAATTTTTAACTATTTATACAAAAGTTTTCACAGTGTGACTAAATGGCACTGCCAGGAAAGAGCTAATGGTGGTGGTGAATGGAGTTCACATCCATCTGGTGCACAGTCACCAGTGGTGTTCCCCAGGGCTCAGTACTGGGCCAGTCCTGATTAATGTCTTCACCAATGACCTGGATGAGGGGATCTGCTGCCTGAGGATGATGAAAGAGATTGATGTGTTGGAGCATGTCCAGTGAAACTAGTGAAGAATCTAGAGAGACAAGAGAAGTTGGCCTCAAGTTGCACCAGAAGAGATTTATGTTGGATAATAGCAAAAAATTCTTCACTGAAAGGGTAGTCAAGCTTTGGAAGAAGGTTCCCAGGGAGTGGTGGAGTCACCACACCTGGAGGTATTTAAAAGCCATGCAGATATAGAACTTAGAGACACAGTTTAATGGTGGAGTTGGCAGTGTCAGGTTAATGGTTGGACTCAATCTTAAAGGTCCTTGCAACCTAAATGATTCTGGGATTCCAGAAACCTTCAACACTCCATTGCATTGAAATCAATGGATTACTGGTTTTTTATATTTGTTTGAACTATTTCCTTACTTTTTTTTTTTTTTAATCATCCTTCTGGAGTTTTAAATTACCTTTTTTAAAATATGCTTAAGAAGGAAGGAAAAAAATTTATAAAGAGGCAGATTCCTATCTATGTGACTCATTGCCATTCAACCCATTATTTACTTCAAAACCCCTTTTATCACTCTGGGGGAAATTCAGACTTAGCAGCCATTCCTATCTTAAGGCTCAGATGTCAGAAAGCACATAAGCCAGCTGGAATGCTCATGTGCTGCAATTCTACAATTAGTTCAGTACTGAACTACAGTCCAGAACTTAATTAAACTAAAATTCTGAATTTAATGGTAAAATCAGTGGAAAGGTTCCAATGATGTTAAAATGCACTTGTCAGCCAGAAACTGGTTCTACAGTTCATGTCCTGTTGATGGAGTCAATTCAGTTTTCTGCTGTTTGCTGCCAAATATGTGCTTATTTCTCTTTGTAAATGCTACTGCTGTTTTCCTAGGTAGTTTCATCTGTTAGAGCAAAAGGCTGGGTCAAAACCACATCTTATAATAGAGGTTTCAAGAAGAACCTTGCAACCTTCTGTTGGATTTTTGAATTTACACCATATGTTTTTCTCTGTAACTATGATCAAACATAAAGTTTTTTAATTATGGGGAGAATTTACTTCTTCAAATAATACAAACCCCTCAAAACTAAACATATTTCAAACAGTCTGAAATGTGTATTTCAAATTATGATATTCAAATTATAATCATTACAATAATTTCAACATCTTGGATACAATAATTACATGCTGGCAGTTCCACTATGATCATCTAGATGAGCTACAAATGTAAAGTTGTTCTTTTGCACAAATGTTTGCAGGGCAAAGTGGCCATATCTGGAAAGCTATATATATTCCATTGTTCCGTAAGAATCCAGGGTTTCAGGGGGTTTCTGCCTTATGTGCTTAAGAAAAATAAATTTAATACAGTGCTATAGTATTAATTTTCTAATTAATTATTAATTAACAGAATTAACAGAATTTGCCCAACAGGAATATTACACTACAGACAGAATGTTCCAAGCAACGCAGGAATACACAAAAAAACCTAATCGTTGCTCTAAAAACTGAGAATTTACATGAACTTTAACAACATTTTATTTTTTTTGAATGAGGGTACAAAACTTGAAATGCAGTTTAATTAACTGATTGAGATAAAATTATTTTATGCTCAGAGGTTTATTTTGATCCGTGTAATACAATTAGGGTATTGATGAATAAGTATATTTCTTTAAAATCTAAGAATTTAGTTCACTTCTTTACCTTTGCAGAACTATGTTTTTTGTCAGAATTTGCATTAGACTCATTGTTATTTCTATGCAAAAATGATGACATTGCAGGAATCCGAGCAAAGTAGTTTTTTGCCCGGATATGCTTTTGTTCTATTCTGTAAATAAATGGAGCTTCATAAGTCTGAAAAACAAAATTCAAATACCATAAATAAAATTAAAATATGTAAAAATATATGTGTTGCTTCATATTTAGACATTATAAACATTTTGACATATTTTAGACATTATAAATAGTGACCTTTTAATAAACTAAGGCAGATAATTTATTTGTATATATACATAATTAAATGGTTTGTAGTTCTATAGTACTATCTTATGGGCCAGTAGTGAAAATTTCTCCTTGTGAAATATTAGTCGTGTTTTAAAACAGAGTAACTTTTTTATCCATTCAAGATAAAACTTATAAATTTATTTATTTATTTCAGGTGAGAACATTTGTACTCACATTTGAAAATTAAATAAAGCAACACGCAGATAGCAACATTTGCAAGATGAAGACTGTAGGGGCACTCCTTGATAAGAATTAGAGTCGTTATTTTCAACTAATCATGGCAGCAAGTATTTTGCAGCATTTAAGTTAGCACTTGCATGCAGTGGTGACATTTTCCCAAATTCCTAGTTATTATTAGTAGTTTGGATGACGGAATAAAAAGCCAGAATATTTAATTGAAAAAACTTTTTGCTATTGGTGTAGTCATCACTTTGAATAATTGCTATTAAATAAAGTCACTATGAATAACTGCTATTAAACAAATGGCTTAAGAGGCCTTTTTTGTTTTGGTGAATGAAAAACAATGATTCAACTTAAAACATTCTATCTTCACCTCATTTTCCTTATTTCACACTCTTCATTTTATTTTTTTGAAGAAGAAAGCTGAGTCCTCACTACAACTGATTCACATCCATATTTATTGCAAGGGCTAATGAAAATACCTCATGGTTTTTATGTAGGCTTGTGTAGCTTACCTGTCCTGACCTAACTCCCCCATCCACCAAAGCCCTGGACCTAATCAATTAATGGCATTTCTTTGACTATGACATCCAGACTCATGGCATCAAACCAGAGAAGTGCTCAATCAGGATCTTTGCCTGCCATAATGCTGATAACAGAAACGTATGGGTGCTGAGGAGCATCACTAGATTCAGATTGTCTGAATAGCCTTCTTGACTCACAGTGAGTGACAGGAGCCAATAAAGGGATTCCCAGCTTGAAACCGATTTTACCTTCTAAAGCTAAAGCTCTCATAAACCTGTCTGCTTGAAGACACAAACTGGGCACTCACACACAAAATATAATGGATTGCAGAATTCCTTTTGCCTTTAGAATTCCCTGATATATTTCATCCATAAAGCAAAATTTTAAAGAGAGCAATTAATTTGCTCTGTTTAGTTTGCTCTTAGGACTTCCAGAAAGAAGAGCAACACATAACAGCAGAAGCTCCATTTCTGATGCACATATGTTGTGTTAAAAATTGAATTAAGAACACCCAAAACAAAAGAACACTAGGCAACAATGACTGCAGATCACTACTTATATAAATCAATAACCTGGAACTGAAAGGCTTAATAAGCCATTATTAAGTGCAGGGCAAATACAACTCACAAAACATTAGTCTTGCGCCTTACAAAACTAATACTCTTAATATATTATGTTCAGTGGAGAGGTATTTCATAGACTACCTTGTTTAGATATGGCATTTGGGGGGATTTCTGTAAAAATCCAGTTTTGATGATGAGTTTAACGCAGTCCTAAATGGTGTTAATTCAGAAAAGAAATTATGTTTCTATCGCTTAAATGCAAACTATAAGGTTACATTATAAGGGATACTTAGCTGCTATTTATGTAAGAAAGTAGTGACAAATTTTATGATGACAAATGGACAAGCTATAGACAAGGAACCATTCTTGTATTTGATGAGAAATTTAGAAGACCAGAAACTAATGAGGCCAGAGCATGTGCAAGAGCACAGGCACACAACGGCCACAGTATTTATGGTTAGTCTTTAGTATGCTTTTCATCCAGCCTAGCTCTTGTCGGGTCTGATCTCATCTGAAGGAAGAGAGCATGCATGGCACTGTTCTCAGCAGGCAGCATGGACAAGGCCACTCAGCTTCTTGCATTTCAGGAGGGAGAACTGGGGCAAGACAGAGTTCAGGTACATGGAATGGAGCTGTACATGCCAGATGCCTTCTGGATTACTGTCCATTCTGTTTAATAGTACAGATGGAATCATTTAATTTAAACACGGACAAGTGTAACGACTAAATTCGGCCCAACATAATTAATCGCAGGATTCTATTAAAACATAACATAAATACTGTAAAAAATAAAGCCCATTGAAATTTACCTTCTGAAGGTTACACAGCTTAAGATGTGCATCTGCCTCTTCTTTAGTGAGGAGAATAGTGTTCCATGGAGACCACTCATGTTGCTTATCCCACCTGACCATAACCAAATCATACAGGTCACTGGAGGCACTGAGAGCTGACTGGCAGTTCCATATGTGCTCAATCAGGTACTGCATATCTGGAAGCTGAAATAGAAAACAGGGTTAAAAAGGAAAGAAGCATCTTTCATCCTACAAGTCTTGCACCCATGTAAAAATACAAATAAAGCTTTGGGTTAAAAAAAACTTCTATGCACATGTCATATGACCACTTGGTTAAAGACCATCTTGATACACACATATACTTTTTGCATAGTTGTTGGAACAACTGATTCTTTGACCTGTCAGCTAGACTTCTTTTAGTGTACAGCTTTTAAACCACCTTTTAAAGTACACCTATGCTTCAAGAGCTTAAGGGCTGCTTCTTTATGGAGTGGAACATCGCATATCACAGGAAGAAGCTGTAGCTTTCAGCCCATTTCTCAACCTATCCACAATATACACAAAATAGAGGACATATAGTCAAAGTCACATAGCTTACTGTGAGTAGCAATGCTCTTTCCAACAGTACCTGAACTAAGAAGACAATTTTACTATCATCCTGATAATCAACTTCAGACTTCCTGAGATTTTCTAGTATAAGTCTATACTTGAAATATGCTTCTCGTTTCCGAGCCTCATTATCAAGCTGGTAACAGGAGCGACACCTGCCAATGGTGTGGGAACTTGCAGGAATAGGNNNNGGGAACTTGCAGGAATAGGAAACTCAGTAGGTGCTAAGTACTTTTCGCAGCTATGACAGAAGTAAACATTTTTATAAAGCTTCAAGGGATCTTGTGGAACCTAAAAATTAAAAAAAAAAAAAAAAGTTAATTTACTACAAGGTATCTTTGTATTACTTGTATGTTACTAAAACACTGTCAGAATAAGTCTTCCATATCTTCATGAAAGTATTCTAGTATGTAAAAGCTAGAAGTATTTATTTTAAAATACCCAATAAAGTGTTGCAATTGTTCTTGGATAGGATACCAAGAGTCACTGTATTTTCTTACTGCATTTGCTACAATCAGTTATATAAATCAGTAGGTTCATTTTTAAGCTATATGAAGATCCTAAAAATTATGTTCTAGTGCTCTTCCTGGTGCTTTTATGTATCCAGATCGTCAGTTATTCTGGAAAGATGACAACACAGAGAAAACAGAAACTAAATTCTCCACACTTGATTTTTCATGTAGAATCTGCCCTTTATGGCAAAGATAAAAACCCTGAGATTATGGGCATATTAATATTTTGGCATAAGAATACAAAATCATCAGACCCACATGTCCAGAACACAGGGGAAGAAAACAGACTAAACTTGATAATAACCTCCTCATCCCCATATTCCTTCAAGGGTTCTGAAAAGAATGTAATGTAGTCTGTGCAGACAGACTGAGTCTGTAACTGGATAGTCTGAGTAGTCTGATAATCTTCAGTCTCTGCTATGGTACATCTGCTAATACACCTAGTGTAACGTTAACTGTTAGTTGGTTCTAAATCAAACATCTGCATCTAAATCTGACAGATTCTCTACTCCTGAGATAAAACTGACCACTGTATGAGGAATGCTCTTCTGATAGATGCAAAACAGACATTGCTACTTAGAGCAGCAACATATGATAGTGAATCATATTTTTATTTGTAATATGCAGTCAGAAAAGAAAAACACTCACACAAAACTAACTACATCTTCTTCACACACAGTAGCAACTGATTCTGCAACAGAAGCCTGGAAGAGATTTTGCTTAGGTGCAAGCTCACTAGACATTGACATGGGCTATGCTCTTCCCTTCCGGATGCATGGCCTCTTGACCAGCAGAAAAAACACAACTTCCTCTCTCAGTATATTGGTACTGCTTTGCTACTACATTTTACTGATACCATCCCATGAGATCTACCATTTAAAACTTTCAGATTTTTTTTTTCAGACACAAGAGTTCCTGTTCTCAGTGCTGCCAGTCACCTGTCAGGTGTTTATGACCATGTCTATGCCCCATGCCTCCTGATAGGACTATATAAATTTATTTGTGTGAAACCTATGTACTTGCTACATTTTACTTCCTGAGGAATTCCTCCACAAATTCTACAGCAAAACGTAAAATAAAAAAGCTTTCAGTATTTTCCATCCCCCTTCTCTTTAGTTCAATGGCCACTATGTCAGGCTGCAAAATAAGAATAATACCTTAAGTAATCCAGCAACTTGAGGGTTAAACTCTGGAGTTTTGATATACTGGAGAAATAATGTAGAAATTCTTTTCCTCAGTCCTTCCAAGTTGCATTTTTTCACCTCTCTTGACATAAGATCAATTTCCCTGTCAATTAATGCCACTATTTCCTGTGTTAATTTACATTCATGTTCCTGGGGGAAAAAAAAAAAGAGAGAGAGAGAGAAAAAGAAAAATAAACTGCACAACAGTAAAGAAGCAAACAAACAAAATCATTCAACAAGGCATGAAAGCAACCTATGGAATATATGGACATTACCATTCATACCTCTGTATGTTCATGTAAGAACATGTTCACAGAAGAACACACTAGTCTCTCAGGGAAAAAAATCTCCAATGAAACAACTGCAGAACTACAAATGTGAGAATGCTTACAGACTCTGTTTTAAAGGGCCTATATACCAAAGCTGTGAGGAACTGTAAACTTGGAGGCACTAAAAGATGCTTAGCAGAGGTACTCGACAAGTGCAAAATTTTAAGTCTTCAAAAGCCCAAAGAAATATTTCCCTAAGAAGCTTCCTTTGGCTATGAGATTGGAAGTGTAATATGGATGGGTTTAAAAAAAATGCCACAAGAAAACCCAAAAAATCCACCACACAAGAGGCATGGGGGACTTTGACATTATGCCTGGAAATTAGTCACTTCGATATTTCCAATGCTTGGCAGGAGATTCTCCAGAGAGAGAGAGAGACATAAGAGGTGAATGAGTTCAGTGATTTCTCAGGTAAAAGAGAGTGCTAATTTACAGAAATTCACTTGTTCACTACAGCAATATTGACTTGTGTTAAGATGGGCAAGACTTCATAAACCAGAAGTGCTCCCAATGCCATAGTGACTTTAAATCAAATACTGGCACTACTAAAACAAACAGCAAGGTGCTTTTTTGTTTTAATAAGATCAGGAAGAAGCATTCTATTCTAGGCTGATGTCAACAGTATCATCCTGAAAGGACCTTGCAACTCATTCTTTTTGTACATGAATAAAGAAATAAAACCAATATGAAAGACTAAAAAAATGCAACCAGCTCCCAATTCATTGGGAACACTAGCAGCAACAGTGGCAGCAGGGAGTGAGAGCCAAAGAGAAGAAGAAAAAAATCAGTTTTTGCTACTCATAAAACTGGTAATCCAAACCAATAGACAGATAAGGTTCTAAATGGATATTTCAAAGAAAAAATAAATGGTAGTTGCCACATATATTCCTGCCACAGTTCTCATAAGGTTGATATTAAGTAGGAAAAGAAACTTTGTACTAAGATTGTATGATGTATTAATATACAAAGAAGTCTAAAACCACAGGGTTAAAATTCTAACACAACCTGAAGACAAATATGCACATGATAAAGTGAAATATGAATTTGGAGTGTATCTGGAATGTAAATTACACTCACACACCAGGTAGTACATGAGGGTCTCTAGCTCACCATCATGGCACTTTTCTGCCAGCAGCAGCACTGCTAATGTGTCAACATAATTAAGTGACAGCACTTTTGGAAAGTACAGCTTCAAGCTAAATATAAATAGAAAACTAAACCTTACCTTCACTGTCCATTTGAGTGTTAACAGCACAGATGTTCTCTCATCTTTTGGGATGTCCTTTGTGTTAATGCTGCGGTAGATTTCAAGTAGTTCTTTGCCACGGAGCGAGTTCTGTGTATCCATTTCAGTGATTTTTCCATCAAATGCTTTCCACCTCCTAGGTTGTGCACACTTCAGAAACAATTTGTAGAACTCTGAGCTATTAAAATCTGACCACCAGCTGCACAATTGCATTATGTTACATCAAGTTTTATCAGAGCAAATAGGGACTTAATGTTAATGCTTGACTAATGCAAAAGGCCAATTCTATTGCTGATATTGATACAGCATCTCTTCCACCAAAGCAAGCATTCAGTTGCACACTTTATTTAAAGCTGCAGGTCATGACAATTTTGACTTACGGGATATTAAAAGCAAATAATATTCTCCTACAGGGATATGCTCTACTTCTTTAAAGTGAATTTACTGACAGTAGTGTTAGAATACATTTGCTCTGTATTTCACTTTACAGTCACAAATCCCATCAAACTATCACTAAAAATCAATAGGTCTGTTGACTGTGTAAAGATTGAAAATTTAAGACCTTAAAGTCTATTGCAGTAAAAAATATCTCCAGGGAACTGTTCTATTTATACTAGTTGCAGAGAAGGATAGAAGCAATACAGTTTGCTAGAGCTAGGGCAAGGTATGTGTTTACAGTTTACCAGACACTTCACCTACCTTCTTGTTTGCTACCTTAACCACATGCTGTATGCCTTATGCTTCAATTATCTCTTTGCACATCTTTAACTTTTATAGATGGTAAGAAGTTCCATGATGTCCTGACCCCACAAGGTCTGAAAAGTACAACCATTTTCTTCTTTCCAGAAGACTGGTTTTGGTTACAAATCACACTGTTATATAAGGAGACAGGTATCCCATTCCAATAGAAAAAGAGTTTTCAAAAGCCTCTCTCATCATTACTTAACTCCATTTCCTTTTCTTAATGGGATAGGTACTTGAAACCTCTTTCTATGTATCAATTATTCTCTTTCACTATATTTAGAACTTAATTGTTCACTAATACTCACGAACTTCACCTTGCAGTCTCAGTGTGACCTAACAACATGAACACTTTATGCAGTATTCACATGCCTAGTAGTTTTCTGGACATGACCCCAGCATTGACACAACCATTATTCTGATGAAATAGACTTGATATGGTGATAAGTAATAAAAATATCAAACATATTAGATAGTTAGAAGTTATTAGATAGTTAGATAGTTATTAGTTATCACCACAATCAAAACTTTTCCTCACTTTTAAATAAATCGGTAAGGAAAAGAAAGACAAAATAATTTTTAAAAGGATTTAACATCAAATTAACGACACTTAATTACATTATCAGTGGGGGTAGAAACCTAATTGAAGGAGATATTGTTAACCAGGGGTCACATTTCAGAGGCAAAACTAAGAAATGCAATAGCAAAACTAGACATTAGCTAAAAAAACCCCAACACAACCAACTATTAATTACTTGGTGAAATCTTTGAATTTCTGCAAAACTTGAGCAAGGCAATTTTCTCTCTGTCATAGATAAGGATCATTCTATTGTATTTTCATTTTGTTTCACTATCTTTGTACAATACTAGAAATTCTTAAAAAACCCCCAAAACAGAAACAAAACCCCACACTTTGCAAACAATGAAATTCAGACCAATTTAGAAGGTCTATCATGCTGAAAATCCTTTGTATGTTAGACTGGGACAAATCACTATATGTTTTCCATATAGTAGTTAATTCAGTACCTTCATTTGATCCTCTTCAAGGAAATCACTTACAATAGCAGAGAAAGGTCATTTGCTAATGCTAGAAAGAATCAATGGCCAGAGTAGAGCCTAAGAAATAGTCAGTAAAATTAGATTTTTCTGATAATTTGCAAACCCAATATGTGCAAGTCATCTTGGTATCCCATTCTGCAAATTACTCTTAATACAGACTAATTCTGTTATTATAATTCATTCTTCAAAGACAGATCTGTAACTTCTGTATTTTTTCTTACTACCTTATCATAGCTGGGTATTACATAAAAAAAAATTAAAATGTAAAAAAAAAATATGCAGCATTTTACTGAAAAAAGAAAGAATCACAAGTTCTCTGATTTCAGGACTATTTTTCTGTACTCCAGACTGACAGGAGTAAAACGAAAACTTTGAGATCTTCTGCCAGCTTTCTGTTGTCTTTTAGTCTGCTGGCAGTGCTGTGGAATTTACAATAATCCTGTTATCTGTATTACTACAACTGCACTCTGCTGCCAATGCATGAAAGCAGAAAAAGTGCCTGAGGAGAGAAACACATCACCACAGACAGACAGAAAAACGTAAATATAATTTAAAAAAAAATCCATAGGATGTGTGCAGAAATAGTACAGAGCATGCAAGGTATGAACTGAGCGACAGTTAATAGTTACACAAATTTCTTTAAGTCAATATGATTGCTGTATAAAAGCTTAATCAAACACTTCCTCTCCAAAGTACAAATGCTGAAGAAGAACGAGATCAGCATAAAGAACCCCCTAGAACATAGGGCACACACAACCAGTAGCAACCTTCATAAGAGCACACATGCCTGTGGAGGTACATGTGTAAAGTAGCAAAGAAGGGAACAAAGGTTTCCATGGAGAAGCAACTTTCATGCCACATTGGCTATTGCAGCTTGCAGTCTTCAGATGTGAAAGATATGACTGCAGCTTTAACTGGCAAGTGTCCAGACTGACATTACCAGCTCCAAGTTCAAGAAAAAAAACAAATAATCCCTAATCAAGCACTCAAAAATACATTTCATACTGTAATTTAAAGTGCTTAAATTGTACTGTTACAGTCATAGCAAACCATCCATATAATTTTGAGATTTACAAAATTATATTTATTTTATCTTTTTAAAAAATGCAACAATTTTTACTTTTTCTCCCTCTGAGTTAGAACTATCCATGTCAACATTTTAGAGCAACACTCAAAATCCTACAGCTGACATGATAAAAAACATGAAACGTTGCACTAGTTCAGAAGCCCAATAAATTTTAAAACGAAAAAGATTACAGTCCCTTTCATGAAAAACATAATTTATACATTTAAGTAGGAATAAATAAATTATTAGTAACTGCTTCAGGAAAAGCATTCTTTCCACTTGTCTTTCCACTGTTTGGAAAGACAAAATATCGGTTGTCTCTGATGTGTCTCCTGATTCTCCAAACATCAACTGTCACTGAGAGTTCTTTTGATGAAGAAAGTTTTGCTTCTGATTCTAGATGTAAGAAAACTGTACAGCTTGTCAGAATATGTACTGGAAGCAATCTGTACAGGTAGGACACTGGAAATCAGTCGTTATGGGAAAAGCAATGACAGAGTCAGTTAAAAGAGAAATATATTTGCTTTGACTGTTCCAGACTTCTTTTTCTAAGAAGGTAACAGAACAGATTGTAAGTAGTAGAAGCAAAGATTAAACACAGAAATGATTCAAGGTTCTGAAAATAATCCTAATTATTTGGTTCTCTTTTTTTTTTTCATTCTTGAAAGCAGTAAGACAGAAAACAGTCATAGCACAGCAGTAAATGTGGCAACAGTTCCACCAACATTTCAGATAAACAACTTGTTCATAATGAGAAACGTAATACATTTTATCAAATCACATTTAGAGTACAGCTCCCCCGCATCAGTAATAAAAAGAATGAAAAAAAGTCTCTTTTGGACAAAACCACCATTTTTACTTTTGAGCACTCAATAATCAAAATTTTAAAATAATAATAATAAAAATTAGATAGCTAAAAACCATTTCTGTTGCAGTATTTCTTTTCACAATCATGTCACATACTTTCAAAATAAACTATTACTTTTTTCCAATGGTTGGACATTTACCTAAAAGGACAAGGTTTTTTTGTATTTTACATTAAGATACCACTGAATTTAATGCCATTTTAAATCATCTTTGTGAATGAAGGAATTCTCATATTTTTTTATGAAGACTGAAGACTGCTTATCTTAAATATCATCCCCAAGATTATACAAGAATGAAATCTCAAGTTAAAGTTCTAATGGAACTAAAGTCAGTGATTTAATAACTGAATTCAACATCAGATTCAAACTCTACTTTATACAGGGAAACAGAATAATGCTCTCTTTAAAAACAGACATATGATGACCAGAGGCCTATACTCATTTGGGAAATTAATGACAAATTTACTTCCTGAAGGATGATATATTTATATCATTATAATTAATTATAGGTATTGGTTATATTTTTTATAGTTAACAGCCTTAGTGATGCACTGTTGAGCCTTCAATTGGTCTGACAGCTGTGAAATTCTCAGCTTGGAAAAAAGAAATTTACTGAATTGTATTGACACAACCAAGCACAAAATTTGGATATTTGCAACATTAGCATTCACATGATTAACTGTTAAAAACTACAAAATGTACTTTTTGTACTTTGCAGGTGTATTTTCTGTTCCTGTACTTTGGTATTCTTTACGATCAGTGTAATTACTGACCTTACCCAGAAATTGCAGTATTGCTTTTTGCTGATTCTCCACATTGGCATTTAGTTTGTGCATCCCAATGCAAGCAATGAGCTCTGTCTCCTCTTCCAGCAGTGCACAAAGTGCTGCCTTTCTTTTAGCTCCAGTAAGAGTTCTGTTAATTCGCTCAGTCTCCTCCTGCATCCATACTGCAGATACAAATATTTGGGGTGTTTTTCACAAGATGTTTTCCAGGAAAACTTCTGCTTTCATATTTAAGAAACAACATAATTGACTTTTCTTTCAATATTCACTAAAACCCAGTTTCCATTTTAGGGAATTGATGGTTATAGCTATTTTCAATACAAGCAAGATGGCCTAGAAATGAATGTAAATTATACAGATGTTCTGTGAGAGTATGTGTGTGTACATCAACTCCAGACTGCCAATTTGTACTCCAAACTCAAGGATGAGTAGGAGAAAAAGAATCTGTATGTGAGAAAAAGAATTTAGCTCCTGTGGAAATGTATGATGAAATGGCTGCATCTTACTGTGGTACCACTACTCGGCACCACAGTGCCGAGAATATTACTGCTTCTCCCTGCATAAATGAGTAAAACCTAAAGAAGCTTGAAGTCCTCCAAAACCAAGATAAAACTTGACTGTCAGTCACATTTAGCACTTCAGGTTTTACACTGGCTATTGCAGTGGTATCACCTTTTGCCATTCAAGGCAGATGAGAGCACATTAATAACTCAACAGTCATTGCTTTACTCTCCCTTTCCTTTTCTACAATGTAACCCTCCAAGTGGGTGAAAGTGGCCACAGAAGAAGCCACAGGATGGTCACAACAGCAGCACATGGATCTGTCCATGCTGTATAAGAATGTGACCCCCTGACAATTTTGTTGCCGATATAGAGGCCATATGGCTTTAGAGAAATCTGCCGGTAAGATCAAACTGTGTTTACTGCCTTTGCATATCCTGTAACAATTCCTGGCTTCTCTGAAGAGTCTGATCCAGTTCAAGTACCTCTAGAGTTTTGTAGGGAATTTTATAAGATCCAAAACTTCAACATTCCTGAAGAATACCTCAAAGTGTTGTTATCTTCCCAGAACAGTTATGGGAATGCAAAACCCAGCATAAAAGAAAACCATTCAATATGTGATACACTGAAAAAGCCTGTAACATCCTGGATCAGGTAAGATTAGAGGCAGGAGGAGGGAAACGAGGAAGGCTCATTTTCTGCCTGTGGCTTCTTATCTACAATACCTTATGTTTTCCATTTTTAAATATTTCAATTCATTTCCTTAAGGCTCTCCAAGATGTAATATGACAGCTGTCTGACAAGAACCCAAAGATACATATTTTAAATAAAGCCAATTCAGCAAACAACAGCATTATATAGAATTGTTTACATGAAGCTTTATTATTCCTGAAGGGGGCAGCAACTTCTAAGGTGGAGCTAATAAATACAGTAAGCATTTTTATACCTTCAGAAATGAAGAAGCTGTCACTCACCATTGATACTCACCTCTTGATTCCCCATTTACCTGCAACCAAGTTAAAACACTCCTCTTGGATATCTGTTCTGCAGATTATCTATCTGCAGAGATTTTACTCATCACAATTTTTATTCCAGTGTTTATAAAGTAAAATAGTTCATACTTTCCAAATAAATAATAAATGCCTATGCAGACATGCTGAATATATAGACAGACCTCATTTGCACTATATAGTCAACAGGTAAGTTTTTGTACCCCCAGGAATTGCTTGTACTGGCTGACCCTGTAATAGTAACCCTGTTGTGATTGCAGCAACAACCTTCACAGATCCCTGGAGGACAATAGTCTCATTCTATTACTGTCACAATGATTTAGCTTGTGTAAATTGTTGGCACTATAAGAATGCAAAATTGTTTCAGATGCAGGTAGGAAAAAAACCCAAGTTCCTAGAATCGTTAAGCTCTATTAAAATGAAGAGCATGACTGCAAATCTCCATGTAGAGAAGCAACTAGTCAACACCAGTTAACAAAAACTAAACAGTGAGATTGATATCAGACCATTATTTTTAACAAAATAGTAAAAAAAAAAGTTCAAATACTGGAATTTGTTCTGTTCTGAAGTGGCACATGTTTTTTTTCAGGTTGACTAGATATGAAATTCCTAAATATACTTGGCTGAAACTTTTATTATTTGTGAATCCAAAGTCATTCAATTAAGCAAGACACTTGCATAACCATAAGTTTCAAATCTAAAAATATAATGAAGATCAGCAGTCTTCCATAACTTCAACTGAACTTGGTTGTTTCTACTGCAAGTAAGACTTCTAACACTTNGGAAGCTAAGTCATATCCAAGTCTGTTATAAAATTTAAAAAAAAAAAAAAAAAAAAAAAAAAAAAGTGGATCATACATCTGATAGCACACTAGCTAGTCTGGAAGCAACTTCCCAAATAAAATATTGCAGAAAATCAGATGCGAAATAGTAAGACTTCTCATAAGTGGCAAGGTAAAAAGTATCATTTGAGTACCTTGGCCTTTGATTACTTAGTCAGATACAACTTGAAAAGGGCTTGATTCTTGGGAAGTGAAAAGTAAACTATCTACAAAGTAAAAGAGGGGGAGTAGAAAACCTCAAACAAACCACAAACCCCATTAAAATACACAAANTCAAACAAACCACAAATCTCAAGAAGATACCATTCCAATAACTGCAAAGCTCAAGACAAGCAATAATTTTTACATTTGTCACGAACAGTGATATTTATAAATCATTTATTAATTCAGACAAAGCCATTTGTTCAATGCCACACAAAGTATGACAGCATTAAAAGATTAGTGTATAACTTGGGAATTTATGAATCGTGATCCTGAGCTCTATGAATAACACATGCCACCAAATTTATGCTCAGTTTACCACTGAAGAAAGAGCTGAGATGGTTTAAGGTAGGGCAGGTGGCTTTGCAATGAAGTAGGTAATCTATTAGGCCAGCTCTGCTACAGGGACAATAATATCCAAACTGGCAAAGAGCTAGACCATAAAGCACTGTAGCTAAGATAACATAAGAATTGTTACAAGTCACAGTACAAACCTCTGGCTTTAAAAGAGACATTGTAAAAAACCAAAATTTGTCTTGCTGTTTATATGCTGGTACAAGTACACAGCTTTTGACTGTTTTTATTTTTCCGAAGGACATACCCTAAGTTTTTTGTTGTATTTGCACCATTAGATTCTTGTAAGGTTTTATGTCAATTATCTGCAGTATTCACATTATTCTTCTGGAAAAGTTTAGAAGTGCTTGCTTGTATTAAACATCATCTACTCCAAGAACAGGAAATGTATGACTTTCAGAATGTCCTACAGAACTCCTAAGAGATTTTTAAAATTTTGACAACACAGTTTTGTGCAACATGGAATGAACTAGTAAGGAGAAAAAGCATTCATAGAGGACAACTAAGACAAAAGGAATAACTTCTGTCATATGTTGTAAAATTCTGTACAAAAATTCTTCAGCATCTTAAATGTAGAGTGAAAGATAAAAGCAACTCTGATCTAAAAAACCACCCTTTTGTTCTTCTAGCTGACCTTAACTTTAGACATAAATAAAAAATGTTAATAAAACTGCCAAAGAGGACTATTCTATTAGCCAGTTATTTCTAAAAAAGGTGTACTGGTTTTGGCGGCAATAGAGTTAAATTTTAGTCATAGCAGTTTGTAAGGTGCTGGATGTTGATAACACAGGGATGTTTAGTTCTTGCTGAGCAGTGCTTACAGAGCATCAAGGCCTTCCTTCTGTTTTTAGTAATACACGAAAGTAAAATAGTTCTTTTAAAATGAAAAAAATACACTGTAAAGCAGAAAAAAAAAATCATGGAAGTATCTATAAATAGATGTAAAACCCGAAGTTTGTTTTAAACAAAGTGTATTATTTTGTTGCTTTAAGGATATCCCTTTAAGAAAACTTACATTCCAAGTCATGATACAGTAGCTCAAAGTCTTCTTTTGTTTTAGGGTTCAGTTTTTTCTCATACTCCCTCCTCAATTTTTCTTCTTTCTCCCATTTTTTCTGTAATTCTTCTTGTGCCTCCCGTGCCAGCCTTAACCTCTTTTGTTCCTTCAGATTTTGTACTAAATTTACAGCATGCCAACGACGGAAATATTTCTGTAATACTATTACCTGTATGTGATACAATACCAAAGAATCACGAACTTAAAACAAAACAACATAGTATTTTGAAGTGTAGTATTATTTCTTAACTGTTCTTTTTTCCAGCTCCCTAACTACATTTTCTAAGATTTTTCTTGCACTGAAACTAATTTAAATGTTACAAAATCAGTCATGTACTATTAGTTTAAGCACTAGTATGATTACTCAGTTAGGTAACTGCAGGAATTTAACCAGTGAGTACAGTGGATAACATAGGTTCAAATAATCAAATCAAAATAGAAATTATATTTAAAAATCCATTTTTCTTTTTCAAATCTCCCCTTAAAAAATTTATTTTGCCATGTACTGTTTTTATTATTTTCCTTATCTTACTGCTAATTTACAGAGTGGAAATGTAGACACATTTGCAAAATTTCTTTTAAATTTCTAGTTACAAAAATCAACACATATACACAAAATCAACTGCATTTTGTTTGTGAACAAATAATGAAAGTGAAATTACTAATGCTGTTATGACAGAAATGAAAAACAAAATTAAATCATCGACCTTCCCAAGCTGTGGCTATTGAGGACTGGGGAAATGTCTACGATATGTTAAGGCAGGATACTGCACAAGCCTCACCTTCTGCTGGCTGAGTTAGCACCTGCACTACAAACAGATCAATGCCATGAGGTACCAACCATTGTTCAGCATCAAAAGCTATCAAGCACGAAATCATACTAATACAGTCACACTGTCTCTGGTAATATCTTAATCTAAAACTTCTCTTGAATATGTCTTTAAACAGTATTCCAATATGGACCTCTACTGCACTGAGCAAATCCATCAATGTGAACCAACACCAAGATGACATCTCTCTACTGTGCATTATCAATTACCTATAGAGACATTACAGATTTCCATAAGTGTCACTAAAGACCACAGTAAAACATATTGGTACTCCTGAGGAAATTACTCCCTACTTGGGTTCCACTTCTACAACATGCTCATTGCCATCAGCTAAAGCTGACTGATTTAAGAAGTTCTTACAAGAAAACATCTGCCCAGAAAACTTCAAAGATCTTGCCAACCATGTCAATACAATTACCAATACAATTATTCTACTTAGACACTTGGGGAATCAACTGTTTCTCCATTCAGCTGGATTCAGACTGCCTATTTTCAGCAATCAAATTACTTAGGGCAGACTTGAGTTAGATGTGCAGTCACAGAACACATGGCTTCCAAAAAACAGAGTGGAATGCTTAAATGGCATCCTCTGTACAATGAATATGCAGAATCTGTAATCTGAATTGCCTCCATGAGGTAACTCAGTGCACCAAAAAAACCTCACAGACTCACTGCCCGTGTTTGAACAGCCTATTCCTACTTTAGTGTCAAAGCAGGGAGCTTGAACAGAATCCAAAATTGATCAGTTTGCCCAAGGTAACCCACTAAGTCTGATAAAAAAACCCCAACCAAACAGACAAAGAACAATAGATTGTCCTCAAATAGTTTGTTCTCAAACAATAGATTGTTCTCAAAAGCTTGAATGCAGATCTCCTAAATCCTAACCCGATACTCCATTTATTTCAGGCCATACATTAAGCATGTAGCTTAGGTTCTTCCAAAGGGCTCATGTGAATGTTGTAAGAACAAGCCTGTTTTAATCCTTAATGTTCTACATGGAAACTCAACTGTCACTGTGAGACAGAAAACAATAATTTCAGAATTCTTAATATTTAAGAGATTGCAAGGTATCAAATGTCATTAAAACCCCAGAGCAAACACACACCTCCCCTGTATCTGAAAGATTATAAAAGATGAGCATAAGAAGACAGCTTACAGTTCACTTCTAAATTCAGTCTTTGAACACTCTGAACACTCATTAAATATTCAGATAACCTTCACAATTCATTATTTTACAGATAGTTTCAAACAGATAAGAACTTACTGCTTCAAGTCTGCGTTTATGGTATTCCTCTGCTGTAAAATACTTTCCAGAAGTTATTAGTTTGTCAGTTGTGTTTGATACATAAAGGCCAATTTTAGTCATCTGTGTCGATGTTGTATTTCTTGTTTGTTGTCGCGTATTTTTTTCCACAACCGTCTGGGGAAAAAATGCATGTCAGATTAGAAGAAAATACACAGAGATTTTTTTTTTCCTCATTACAGTAAGTGGGAAAATTAGCTATTTACAATAAAAATCACAAGAATAATGATATTTATCTACTAATTACTTTCATTTGCACATTTATCTCAGATTTACTTTCTCTTTCCTCTCAGAAGTAGTGTCAGCATTCTATTCCATTTGGCAAAAACAACATTCTAGAAGGATGTTACAAAGCCTTTACCTGTGTTTCCCTAGAAAATAACTGAATTCCTTTGTCAGGTCGTTTTTTGGGTTTTGTTTGTGATCCTGCATGATGAAATTCCACTCCTGTTGACAAGTTCCTAAATCCACCCAGAAAAGGTTTATTAAAGGTAGGTCTTTCAACTTTTACAACTACTTCTTGAAATGAATTCGAACCTGTTAAAATGGAAGTTCCAAAATATAAATATTGCTTCTTCCAGTAACACATCTAGATTAGACCATAATTTCATATGTATCGACAAAGGTGCAAGAGCAGCATTTACCTGTTTGTACTCTGACAGTTATGACGTCAGGCATGTGGTAATCCTCTTGAAAGACTTCTCCAGGGAAACGTTCCTGATTCTCAGACTGGACAATTTCATCAAAATTAGTTTTCCTAGGTGTTTCATTATCCTCAATCATGCTTGCTAAAAATAAAACCAAAATTCATTCCTGAGAAGCTTCTCAAAACAAACAAATAACTCTTTCAACTTTACCCCAGGATGATTTTATTGTAACACTGCAACACAGCATAATCATCATTTTTTCAGCTAAAAGACAGTCTATTTGAAAGCTGAAATAGTATTATCATACAATTTTAAAGGTGGTATCTAATGTAATACTGTCACCACATAAAGCTATTCCTAGCCAGCTATTCAGAATGAGAGCAGATGAATGTAATCCAGCCAAGAGGAAAGTAGTCAGCAAGTCCACACTAGGAATTGTTATTCACTGTGCTCAGGTGCTGAACAGGATATGCTGTGTTCTGCTCTGAAGAACCAAGAAAATGGGGTCCTGTATTGAGAAGAGGAAGTGACTGAAGACACCCAGAACACTGAAAAACAGGTGTAGGAAATGATGGAGTATTTGGGAGACTGCAGGAGAAAGACACGGATAAAGAAGGATGGCAGGCAAGTTACAGGGGAATCTAAGAAAGGTAAAATAATAAGGTGATTTCTATAATGCTGACTAAACTGTTAATTTAAATGCACACACAAAATATGTATACCTATGCATACACATTTCTGGAAATAAGTATCATTCTATAAAATGCCATCTAGAAATGACTACTACAGTTTGAGATAAAGAATACATTCCTTACCTTTGGAGCATGTCTCATATGAGAATTTAAAAGGTTACTGCAGGACCAAATCTCATCAAGCATAAACAGAATGAGGGTGTGTGGGGGTGCAAGAAGCTATAACCAAGTTGAAGAAAAAGTATCTCTTTAAACCATTAATACCCAACATTTTAACAACTTCTTTACCCGTCTCTGTCCCATTTGCTGTACTGTCTGGTAGTACTGAATTTTGAGAAGTAGACTGCTGGTCCCAGCCCTCCTCTGACTGTGCAGTGCCTGCAGGTTCTGGAAGCAGAGGCTTCTCTGCTGGGTCCCCAGCCTCTCCGACTGCTTTTCCTTGTGAGGATGTAGGTGATTGCTCTGCACCTGACCCTTCTGAAGTAACAACTTCAAAGCCATCTGATGCATCTTCCATTTCCTAAAGCATCAGTTGCACGCTTTTAACTTTTCTGCAAGAATAATCACAGGATCTATTATAAGTGGCATACTGGCACATTTCTACTACCAGAATTATGGGTAACTTACTGTCCTGAAAAGCTTTTCCTGTATCTAATCCCAAAAGGCCTATTGAGAACAGCATGAGATCTTTGCTTCCACCAAACAGAAAGCACTTGTGGCTGGTGTTTACCAAAAGTAATACTCCAAGGCAGGTACCCGGCACAGTTCTTTTTACCTCTCGTTCTCTGCCTACAGAACAAGATGGTCCAAGGGGTCTTTACCCAGAGACAGCACACCTTTACGGTTTTCCGAGTTGCCACCGAAATGATACGGGCTGGAAGAGTCCTAAGCCCATATTCCTCAACACAGAACCACAACCAAGCCCGCAGGACCCTGGACGCAGCTCCCGGCGGGAGCCCGGGGATGCCAAACCGCTCGGGCGGGCGGGCCCCTGGCACAGCGCGCACCAGGGCCGGGGGTGCGGCCGCCGCTCGGCATACAGCTGGGACCCGCGCCCCCTCCTGCCCCTGTCCCTGCTCCTGTCGCTGCCCCTGTCCCTGTCGCTGCCCCTGCCCCCGCGGCACCTCCGGGCCCGGCGGCGCTCCGGGCAGGCGCTGCTCCCCCGGCGGGGCGCGGTAGCCACGGCAACCGGGCCGGGCGCCCGGGGAGAAGGAGCGTGCGCACTGGGGAGCGGGGCCGGGCGGACTGAACACGCCCCGGGGACCAGAAGGGTCGGGGAGAGAGGAAAGGGAAGCGGTGCGGAAAGACGAGCAAGTGCCCTGGTTCCCTCCAGCCCACAGCACCTGCACGAACCCGTGCTGCCGGCCTGGAGCGGCCCCAGTGCTGGCACACCTGCAGGGGCCGTGCCCACGCTGTGACCCTGAGCAGGGCCATGTGAGCTCGTACCAGCCCATAGCGGCACTAATGTGTGATAACACCGTTTTTCCTTGTATCCTTATGCCGTGGATAAAAGCAGAAGTTGTACCAAACCCCAGAACTGCTGGATATCGAGAAAGGGTGTTGTGTGTGAGTATTGGCAGCCTTCGTGCCACACACGGTCACTTCCGAGCTGTGTGGCAGTGCCTGCCCGTGACACGGGTTGTGCCTAATCGTGCTGTTCTCCCTGGACGGTCCGTGGCGTGAGGACCGAGGCTGTTAACTGGAAAATAAAGACTTGCAAATCAGAATGAAAACCATATGAAATTGGATTTCCTGGTGTTTGAGGTGCCATTTCTGACACAACTCCTGCAAATGTTTTCAGCATGCTATAAGAAAACTGAGTGGACAGTCACATCACACAACTTTCAGATGTGAAATACACAGTTCTGTGTTGCAATTCCAGGAGAATCCTGAAAAAAAGCATTTCAGCAGGCATTGAATTCAAATGGATTCTCAATAATTGTATGCCATGATCATTGTTACCATGTTTACCAGACATTGTTTGGCACTTGAATGTGGGCCTGCTCCGCATCTAAAGAACAGAAATTTCCCATTACTACTACTAATGCTGTATTTTCTAAAACCTTGTTTGAACTCCCAGAATAGGATCACCATTAATCCTATAGAAAGATACTGTCATTTCTGTCACTTTGTCACTGTTATATAGCTGATTAAACATTCAAGCTCATTTTCAAGTTGCAATGATTTTTCATTTTTTTCCTAATGAAATAGCATATAAGCTTTGAATATTAAAATAATAATAATAAAAAGCAGCTTTCATCTCCTATTGGTTTTGGTTTCAGGTTCAGAACGCAGCCACTCAGGATAGGTTAAGCAGCACAGATGGCAGGCTAGGAATTACAAAAACCGCAGTACTTGCTCTGCTCTCATCATGGGAAAGTTGTTTTTCTGGTGTAACAGGCTCTGTCTCTGCTACGTCCCATGCTTGCAGATAAACTACATTTTTATTCACATGACTTCAATCAGATGATCTCAAAGTGTTTTAAAGATCTAAAGTTTGTTAACTGTACAGCTTGCAGTGATTTACCTTACCATATTACAACAGATTATAAAATTATATTGCATCATCATGTATTTCGAACAATTAAAGGAGAAAAATCAAGCAAGATTATTAGCTAGCCTTCAAATTATACCTTGCTAGCATATTCCTCTTGGAATAAATTAGGACCTGAATGGAGGCACAGATGTGCATTTGTGAAAGGATATGCTTTTATTTGTGAAACTCAGTTTTGAAAGGCCATATATCAAATTTCAGCAGCAGTGGGACATGAAAAAAAAACTTCCTCTCCCCTGGAGCACAATTAATGAGCTTATAGGAGAGCTGTTTTAAATCACATGACAAATACATCTTTAGAAGTAGAGAAAATAACTGAAGAAGAAGATCGTTCAGCAAATGTCTCAGGTATGGAAAAGTAGAATTCCAATAGTTGCTACCATATTCTGGCAACCTTCCTTCCCCCACCACCTCCAGTATTTCGTGCCACTCTCATTTATACTAGACTTTGTTTGTTGTGGGATTTTTATTTTTTAATTGATTTTATTTTGATTCCTCTTAGGTCAGCTCAATACTTATTACCAAAATCCATTAATTTTCATTACTCATGTGACAGCATTGGCCCTCATTCAAGTTTGTAATCCCTTAATATTTCTCATGTGAAAATTGTGTTTGTTAACTTTAACAAAGTCTTCTTCTGGAATGCCATCTAGTGGTTTTACTTAGGAAAAGACCAGCTTCTACCTTGGTCTAGACTGAAAAATCCTTCAAACAATGAAACTAAGTATTTTTCATTTTTTTAATTTTCAAAATCTAAAAATTTCTGTAATTACAGTAATAATAGTTGGGGGGGGGGAACCCAGTGGTAAAGAATGCAGTGAACATATTTTCTGGAGTGAATACCTTGGTTTTCTCTTCTACTGACCTAACCCGCAATACCATAGCATAAAATATAAATTTGTAATTAATTCATTTATAATGATCATGTCACAAGTAAATTTATAAGCCTAAAAACTACAAAAAAACAGCTATGACCAAGTATGTTGTGTAATGTAAGTAGTGCATATACACATGCTTATTAAACTGCAGATTTTTGTGATACAGCTATACTCCTGTCTTGAAACTTGCAGGAATGTTGCTAATGGTCTTGAAAAAAACAACTTTTTTGTAAAGGCAAAGTAAAGGCAAACCTGCACAGTACCCTTAAATCTAGTTGGGATATTTTAATTGGGATTTAAAAGATTAAATCTCTAAACAAAAACTTTCAAAAGAATCATAGAATATCCTGAGTTCCCAGATCACAGAATATTCTGAGTTGGAAGGAACCTGCAAGGGACCATCAAGTCCAACTCTTAAATGAATGGCCCATCCAGGGACTGAATCCACACCCTGGTGTTATTAACCCCACTCTTTAACAACTGAGCTAATCTCAGTGCTCAACCACCCTGTGGCTGATAAACATTTCCTAATAGGAAACCTAGACCCCCCATGATACAGCTTCATGCTGTTCCCTTGGGTCCTGTCACTGGTCACCAGAGATGAGTCCCTGCTCTTCCACTTCCCCTTGTGAGAATGTTGAAAACCACAAGGTCTCCCCTCAGTCTCCTCTGCTCCAGACTAAACAGGTGACTGTCTACTGACCTCAGCCACTCCTGATATGGCTGCCCCTCAAAGCCCTTCACCAGCTTCCTTGCCCTCCTTCGGAACACTCTCCAAAAGCTCTTTATCTTTCTTGTGGTGCCCAAAACTGCCCCAGCACTCGAGGTGAGGCTGTCCCAGCTCAGAGCAGAACAGGACAATCCCCTCCGTTGCCTGGCTGGCGATGCTGTACCTGATGCACCCCAGGACAGGGCTGGCCCTCCTGGCTACCAGGGCACTGCTGACTCACATTCAACTTGCCATTGACCAGGACTCCCAAGTCTCTTTCTGTGGCACTGCTTTCCAGTATCTCATTCCTCAGTCTGTTGCTACATCCAGAGTTGCCCCATCCCAGGTGCAGAATCCAGTACTTGTCTCTTTAACTTCATATGCTGATGGCCCATCTCTGTAATCTGTTGAGGTCTCGCCACAAGGCCTCTCTGCCTTCCAGGGAGCCAACAGCTCCTCCCAAAGTAGTGTCATCAGCAAATTTACTGAGTATCCCTTTTTGTCCTGCATCTAAGTCGTTAATGAACATACTGAAGAGCACTGGGCCTAAGATGGAGCCCTGTGGGACCCAGCTGGTGACTGGCAGCCAGCCTGATGTCACCCCATTTACTGCAACACGTAACACTCAAGATGTGAATCAATGATAGACCAATACAAGTCTATACAATGACTCCTTAAGATCCCAATCCCAAGGTTTGTTCCACAGGTGTTATGCTAAGTTGGTAACCTACCTGTTAACAAGAAACCTGTTGCTGCCATCAATTTGAGTAGCCGTCTTCTTTCTCCCCCTCACCTCTCCCATCTTCCCAGTACCTCCCGCAAACCAGAAATAGTGTTTAGTTATGTGGGTGGTAGGGTCAGCCAGTTCAGCACAGGGATTCAGCTGAAACCAAAACTCCTGTTCTTTTTGGGAAGCATTAGATCCCTCATTGCAGTATCTGCATGGCCATTAAGACCCTGTCAGGGGGTAGCAAAAACACACAGCCAAAGGTGGGACAAAATCATCCTACTTTTCTACAACTTGGATTTTGATTTCAACTGGCCTGTCTGTATTTTTGACATACAAATACAGATTATAAAAACAACTCAGCATAAGGCACAATTACCCCGTTAATATAAAATGCAAAAAATTAAATAAACAAAAGGTTGTAGGAATGCCAGAAAGAATTTTCTTAAAACCATTTTTCCAAGAAATTGGCAGCAGCCTTTAGATTGCTAAATGTAAGTGGACAAAATATATTTTCATGATTATTTTAATTATCTTTAATTTAAAGACAACTGTCAGTAACAATAGGTTAATAATTATTTTTTTCTTTTTACTTTCAAGAGGTTACACCATTTTGAAAATTATATTGGCCATCTCCACTGATCAGAAGGAGGTTCTTCAACTAGAGGCTCCCACGGTTTCCACTGTATCATTTTTCTTGCCAGGGACAGCTCATTTTCAGCCTGTTAATAAACACCATACACAAAGACTTAAATATTATACAATTGCCAAAATACTAAATTACCTCTATGTCAGTTAATTACCTCAGTGATGTCACTATCTATCATGATCACAGACTACCACAAATTTCTCCTATAAATGTCAAAGGAACTGTATGCTTTTGGGGGTTGTTTTTTAAAAAAAAGTCCCATCACTCCTAAATACCCAAACAGCCATTCTGTTCAGTGAGACATTCCCAATGACAACTTCATGATATTTTCCACTTGGTTTGGATAATAACCCCTAATATTATTCAATCCTCTTCTGCCCTTTTCATTGATTTACACTCTGTAAGAAGCAATGTAGGTATACATGGATATTTGTAAGCATAATGCAAGAAGCAGTTGTTAATTTGTTAGATTTTGGCAAGGCCATCACATCACTACATGACAATTTGTTTTCAGGGGTTCTTCTTCTGTTTGACTGTTTTGCAGCAGAGGAAGATAAACAAAACTTCCAATTTTCTGAACAAAAGCTCAGCCCAAGGAACATTAAAAAACACTGCCAGATTTGTACTTCATCTCAAATTTCCCCTCTTTACCTGTACAATGACTTCTTCTATCTGACCACTGTTCAGTTTGTCCTGTAGTTTCTGCACATCAGACTCCTGTGTGTTCAAATACACACAATAAAATGTTTTAGTGAGAGTGGAAAGCCCATGAAAAGCATGAAAACAATAATTTAACCAGATCACACTCCAGTCCTTCTCAGAACTACTATCAAATCAGCTGGCTTATATCATTTTACATTATCAAAGAAATCTCACACTCATGTGTTACTGAGAAGCAAACATCGAACACTCTATGATAAATACAAAGAATGAATGCTATTTACTGAATCCAAAGAAGTATTAGCAGATAAAGGCTTTAGTTTTTATAATGGAAAAAAAGTCTTTTCTTAGATTTCTATAGAATTATATGCAAGCTTTCAATTATCACCTTAAATACACAATAACAGTATTGCAGAGTTTAATGTAATAAAAAGTGGTCATGAATATGGAAGGCAAGGATTATGCTAAGATACTACACTGGCAAGAGCACATACTTTTTTTTGTGCAAGTGTGTGAAAATTACCACTTTTCTATGAATCTTTCAAAAAAAAACTATGTTTGCTTCTAATTTTCACAAAACATCAGCAGGAAATTAACAATTCCTTTTCATATGCCACCAAAATATACCAGTCAATAACAAAAATTAACCTTGATACTTCAATTGCTTCTGAATTGATATCTGAAAGTTACATGTGCACCTGAGAAACAGCCAGGCACTCCAAAAATCACTTTTCTCATTCTACAAATTTTTTTATGTGCAGCATTAATGAATTAGCACTGTACTTACCTTTTTCACCAAATCAAATCGCTCATTTACAATCTGCTCGGTGTATTTCCTGTAAGCTGCATCTTTGGGAATGTTTTCCAGGACACCAAGGATTTTTGTGTACAGTATTCGCAAGCGCTGAAGTGATCACAAAACATGGTTAAAATACACAACTGCAATTATTTAACTCCTTGTCCTACTAAACCTACTAAGCTACTATCTATACACAAAATATGGTATTCAATCCAGAAGTGTAAGATCAACTAATAATTAAGTCTGAGCCACTGAACTCCATCTTGGGTAAAGCAGTGAATTATCAGGACTGAAAAATTACTGCTGTCACATTCCTCACAGGAAAAAAAAACCATGAAAAAACAAAGACAGTTGCAATCTGAACACACTTGATGCAAAATGAAAAAAACAGTAAAGGCCATAAAGTGCACCTAAAAAAAAAAAAAAATAAAATAAAAAAAGAGGCAAGTTCATGTCAAACCCATCAGATACTGAAAATTCACCTGAGTAGATACAAAGAGATTATAATGGAGGTTTTTTGGTCACTTTTCCTCATGCAAAGTTCTGAGTAACACATAGATTTAAATTAAACCTGAAACTTTTATTGCTGGATTTAAATGCAGAGATAAAGGACACATTGCGATGAATAAATTCACACTTTTGTACTGGGTAATTCTGTCTACCTGACAAGGAATGGATGTCCCATAGGAACAAGAAGAAATAGAAGCAGAATACTAGAAGTACAAGGAAGAAAAAACAGGAAACAAAAAGAAGATTGGCAAAGAATCTGAACTTCAACTAAACCCTTGTCCAGTACTTTACTCTTAGCTTTAAGTTGCTGAGAAAAACTAAAATGTACTAAGTTCACCCAGAGGGTTTCTGACAAGGCTGTAGACTGAGCTAGAATAATTTCTACCAAACAGTAGTGATTTTTTTCAAGGGTTCTTTTTTACCAAATTCTTAAGTATTGGAGTCAAAAGCATTTTTGAAATAGAATTGCTGTATAATAAGACATTTCAAAGTGGAAAACTTAAAAAAATCACTGAAGTTCTTTCAAAGCTAATGCCTCCTGAATAAGCCTGATGTGACAAACATACCTACAGTACTGAGCTTGAGGAGGTAAAAAGCAAGCCACATATTGCTACGAGAAGCACCTAATGCAGCTTCCGAGTACCACTGCAGTATTCCATCCCAGGGCCTCGGTGTGGCTTTGCACGTGACTGGTCTCTATCATCTAAGACTAGGCTATCCCTTTAGTATAAAGTTATTTCAATACTTGCTTACCCAGAAAAGCAGCAAAAATCTTTTTATGAAGAACTGAATTCAGAGTTCTTTGTTTTGGCATTACTGATGAAAGAAGTCAAATATTGGCTCATAAAGATACTTGCACTAGAGAGGTTTTTGAAATCAGTGCATGCCACAAAAAGTACATGTGTAAAATAACTTCTAGTGACATGCATTAAACCTTTATCACTGTGGACAACTGTAATTATTTCATTAAGCTGGCTCCAGATTAAGATATACTGCATACCTACACATGCAAACACATCACAAAAATCTTAGAGCTCACAGAGAGTTACCATTACTACAGAACGAGACATGTTATGTACCTCATGAGGGTTCTCAGCTACAGCCAATCCTACAAGTCCAGTGGTCTGCAAAGAGAGCATAAACATACTTAACACATCTAAGCATCCATTTCCACACTAATTCTTTCGTTTTGACTCAATAGACACCTGACAGGGACCATTCCATGACACCAGCCCTACCTCCTGCCATATGCCCATTATCCCAGAGTCCCAGTGCTCCAAGAGGGAGCAGCTCAGCTTATCAGAATCATAAAATATCCTGAGTTGGAAGGGACCCACAAGGATCATCCAGTCCAACTCCTGCCCTGCACAACATTGTTCCCAGGGGTCACATCATGTGCCCAAGAGCACTGTCCAAACACTTCCTGAATTCTGTCAGGTTGGTGCTGTGACCACTGCCCTGGGGAGCCTGTTCAGTGCCCAAACACCCTCTGGGTGAAGAACCTTTTTCTAATAGCCAACCTAAACCTCCCCGACACAACCTCATGCCATTCCCTCGGGTTCTGTCACTGGTCACCACAGAGATCAGTGTCTGCCCCTCCCTTTCCTCTCATGAGAAAGCTGTAACTGCAGTGAGGTCTCCCCTCAGCCTCCTCTTCTCCAGGCTGAGCAGACCAATGACTTCAGCCTCACAGGGCTTCCCCTACAGAACCTTCACCATCTCCGCTGCCCTCCTTTGGATGTTCTCTAATGGCTTGGTATCTTTCTCAGACCGCGGTGATCAAAACACTCAAGGTGAGGCCGCCTCAGTGCAGAGCAGAGCGGGACAATCCCCTCCTTCGACCGGCTGGCGATGCCGTGTCTGATGCGCACCAAGCAGCTGCTGGGGCAGCTCCGGTGCCCCCGGCTCCAGCCGCCCCACACCGCGGACCCGCGGCCCGCGGCTGCCGGGGAGGGGACCCAGGCCCTGCGCTGCCCGCGACCTTTCCCTCGCAGGGTGGCCGCTCGCTCTCACCCCACGGCTGCGGCGATCCTTGCCCTCCCCCAGAAATGCCGACCCCGCGCCGGAGCGGGACGCGGCTCAAGGCCCTCGGCTGCGCCTCACCTTCCTCAGCGCCCCCGCCATGGCCGCGCTCGCGGCGCCCTCAGAGGACGCAGCGGAGGGCGCCGGGCTGCGCATGCGCCGCAGCGGACCCGGCGGCGGGGCGGCAGCAGTGCGCCTGCGCCGGCGGCGCTGTGGGGAAAGGCTGCGGTGGAATCGGCCTGGGGGAAGCGAAAAACGCCCTGAGACAGGACTAGGCAGAAAATAGGGAACTTAATTAAGGACCTTGAGATAGAGACAGTGGGATGAAAGAGCAATGAAAAGACAGTTTAAATTATTGGTAGAGGTGAACATGATGTTCATTTTAAGATCCAGTTGTCCCTCTCTTAAGTCTTATGCTTAGTTGCTAACTTAAAACGTGAGTTTTGCGTAGTAGTACTTTATGATAATTATGTTGTAAGTTTGTATCTTATTCTGGACAAATCTTTCTTTATAATTCCTTTGTCCTACTCTTGAGCTCCTATTTTTCCTAACTGTTAAGCGAACTGCACCAGCTGAGTTTCAGAATATCTGATTTCTCCCTGGAAGCCAGTGCTTTGATAAAACAAGCACTTCCTCCAATCTGCAACTAAAGCAAAGTGGCCAATGCAGTTTATATCAGTGTTCAGGGTTTGTGTTTCCCCATGCCTGCGTTCTTTGCAGTTGCATCGGAAAGAGCTGGAGTTTCTTTCCTAGGTACTGAAATTCTTTCTCTTTCCAAAATGCCATTCTTTAAAAGTTCCTGCTTTTCTTTTTATTGGCCCAGCCCTGTATTTTCCCTTTCCCTCTGATGGTCCATCCAGATGATCAATCTCCTGATGACACTAACAGAGCACAGCACACATGGCTCTGCGCCTGGCCATCTTTGACACGGTCAGTGTTGTTCCAGCAGTAGTTTTTGCAGAGTGACTGTTTAGACAGCCTAAGCGTGTAGGAGTCCTTGCCACGTCTTAACGTGGTGAAAAACAGCCCGCCTTGTTGGCGAAAATCTTTGTGAAGTCAATCTCAAAGTGGTACTGTGGGAAATTCTCCAAACTGGTCAAATCCCATTTCAATACATGATTTATTTTAAAATATTACAAAGCTGAAACCTACGAAGTATTGTCAGTGTACAGTCAACACTGACTTCGAGAACAAACAAACAACCCCAAACCACCCACACAGCATTTCACAGTTTGTTTATTATTTGTTTTACGCTGGGGATTCTCTTAGGACTAGTATCCTGTGTGTTAATATACTGTATGTAGGTAACCTAAGAAGGCCTTGCTATAGCTCTTCATCCCATGCTTGTCTCACCAATGAGTTTATCTCATGGTATTGTATCTCAAATTGCCATGTGATGTCGTATATGTACAACAACAACTTATTTATTCTGCATGAAACATAATTGATGGCTTTATATCTAGTAATTATGTATGAGTGGAATCAGGCACTTCATGCACAATGCATAATGTTATTAAAAAGATCTGAAAATCAAAACAATACCATGTTTGTAATGTGGATATGTACTAATTCTGATGGTGTCCTGGTTATGTAAAGGAAATTAAAGAACTGAAATTAAATAATTACAATGCTTGTGTTCTTTATATGTATTATAAATACATATTTTTCATTTTTTTAATTAGATAAGAATATATCTCTGTTCATATAATCTCATAGCCAGCAGTAGAACAGGATCTCAGCATGGTTTCTGTCTGCTTCTGTTATAATGGGTTTTTTTAGGGGAATGCCACCTTTAGTTAGGTCCCACTGGCCAAAGAAGTTGCAGTGAATATTATTTATCATCGTTAAATGTTTTTGTTGATCTTGTGTTCAAAGACTGAAATGCATGTAGTGCCTTGGTTAAGTTTAACTTTTATGGTTCTTTAAATGCGAGTCAAGAGTCACGGAGCAGTTCATTGTAAAATTTAATTTCATTAGAACAGCTGAAGACAAGATGGAAGTTTGGGGGTTTTTTCAGTTTGTTGTGTGCCCTTATTGTCTGTTCATTATGGTAAAAAAGATAACTAATTGTTTAAAACCATGGCGACACAGGTTTTGAACCAGTGATGTTTCCAGCTTCTTCCTCATCCTATGCCTGGGTTAGCATGCTGGGTGCTGCTGTTCTTGATCTTACTCTGGGACTATTCTGTATTTTCATCACTGCTGTCTGTGGTGCCATACTTCCTGCTTCTTTGTCCAGCTTAAAGTTATTAAACTAGTTAAATAAGTGCTGTAATTGTCTGTCATTGAATCTATAAAGCTTTTCATCATGTCAGCCTCAGAGAGAGAGATTAGTGTTTGGTGATGTCATATGGTGGGATCTGCAGCTAGTTGAAAGCTAAACCTTCTCAAATTTGTTGTGATTTATGTAAATATGCTCCCATATGTTGTTAATGTAGTGCTTGAGAATAATTGGCAAATAATTAATTTTCTTAATGGGAGTTGTTTAACCAATGGGGACACAGATAATCTTATATCCCCAGACCTCGTGTTACATTTGATGAGATTTTAGAGAAGTCATGTGTAATACTTTCCTGAGGGTCGAGTCTGCTTATGTTACAGTTGTACAAGGTCAGACCTTAATTTATCTAGCAACTGCGTATTTAATTTTAGAAGTATCACAGGACACCTCAGCTTGCAGGGCACTGTTCCTGGCTGTCCAAAATTCAGGCCCCAGAGTAGCATTGGCAAGATAATGGGTTGAAATGGTGAGACTGTGCTATGCTCGCCAATTAAACTAGCAGAGAAATAGTTTAAAAACTTAATACTTGAGAGACTGAGTCCAAATTTAGATTACTAGTAATTATTTTATTGCTATGAATAACCTCTGTGCATGCCTAAGGGCCTTCTATTTAAAGAGTAAAGCTAAGATTGTCTAGTTTATTTTAAGGATAAGAAATTACAATAACATTAACTCTCACATAACTTCATGTGTTTAAAAGCAATAAATGCTTGATACACTTCTTTCCAAGGAAAGACACAACTTCCATGATTAGCAAGTAGTTAATATTTTTTCTAATGAGAAAACAGCAATTTAGAGAGAAAAACATTTTTTCTAAATACAACATTAAGAAGTAATATCTGGTTTTTCAGGTATGAATATAAAAGGTATCAGAAAAATATCAGGCTGCTCAAAATGTTGTTTAAGGAGAATATTCTTTGTAATACAAAAAACTAAAACTCATTTAGAGTAAGGGTTTGCAATTGTTTCCAGTGATCTAGTGTGTGGGTCTGGCAGTTGAGAAACTGCCAAGGGTGAATGGAAGAAGATTTTCCTGCTGAGCTTTTTAGCCTTTTCATTGCCACATCACGTAATGGAGCAGCGATGTTTCTGTTGCTGCTCGGTGCATCAGCCATGCTGTTTTGTTCCCCTGTGATCCTTGTGGAACATCCATGCTTTGGTCAGCCCTTGTCACCTCAGCACAGTGTATTACCAGCAGTGATATAGCAAATCAGGCTCTCGGAGCGCGTGTAGACCCTTGGCAGCGTGTCCAGGAGCTCTTTGCCTGACTCTACCCTGTCATAGTTACTTGCTACTAACCAACTTTCTTATTTTACAATATATGAATTTTTGTGGGATAAGAGCATTTGCAAATAGTACACACAGCAATTTTGAAACACTGCTCATCTGAGACCTTTCTGGTTAAGTTTGTGTTCAAGAGCTTTATGGTGCCTGTGGTGAAATCACTCAGGGGAGTATAGCAAAGCAGGAGCAAGTTTTGGGTATGGAAACTGTGTAACCAGAGAAAATTTTTCTGTGGTGGCCTCTAAATGTGGTGGCCTCTGGTTTATTCCTCTGGTCTTTTGGAGAGAAAGGAGTCGTAGAAAGGAAATACATTCTAATGAAAATAAAAGGATTTTATTACTAAAAAACTATCTTGCTTAGTGTTTTTAACTCTTCCTGGAAACACTGATGTTGGGATCGTATTGATCATCTGGCAGGAGTAGACCATATATGAACATTGCTAAAAAGTCTTTTTAATACACTAAACTGACTTTTTTTCAGAGAGTTTGCAGTGTGAGGATCTGATCTAAGGCCTGTGTAAATCTTCAGGAGCGTTTTTGGTTCAGGCTCTGGGGTAAATGTAATATGATGGGCTGGAATATAATAGTTCTCAGCTTCCCTAAGGACTGCAACTTCAGTGAGGCTGGCAGGGCATGAAGATCCCTCCATGTGGATCCTATAGGGTGATCTTGATTCATTAAAAAAAAGTTTTATCAATGGCATAAAATCTTCAAATATAGGGTTTTCAAAATGAAAGGTGTGAAAAAGGGGAAGGTAACTTTTGTCTTAAAGAAGTTGTAGAGGAAATAAGATTATGAATGTTACATATTTTTCCTTAATAAATTATCTCACATAAATTAACTGTTTCATTAGAAGCACCTCTTAGCTGCCAACGAGATATTAATATGCTCTAAAATGTACTTTCCTTTTAGCTGATGGCAGGTTGAGGTTGCAGTTATGTTCATTGATGTATACCTCTGAAACTGCTGGTCCAGGAGAGATTTTATCTTTGCTCTCTAGAAGGTTTGTGAGTGTTCATAACAAGAGTGTATTTGTGAGATAAATGATGGAAGCTTTGAGGTGCCATCAGAATTTGAGAAGTGTTAATGAAAATGAGAGGAAAAATGCGCAAAGGAACCTTGCCTCAGAATTCTTCTGGCTGTCAATGGAGTGTATTGCCCACAAGAGATGAGGAAGAGTGGTACATGTGTCCACATTGTGATGAGCAGTTCATCTGTCTAACTTCCATGTTAAATCTTCTTTTGGCCTGTTATGCTGAAACCTTGACTATGGACACAATAGGAAGGGACAGAGAAGAGAACCTTCAGAAAAGCTTGTCCTTTATGAACAACATGAAGGTCTGTTTTTCTAAGCCCCAAATGGAAATGTATTAGTGAATATTCTTTTATTATTCTTGGGCTCCTTTTTTTAATGTGTTCGGAGATGGCACTTAAGACCCAAGTTGTATATTTTTTCCATCAGAGAAAATGGGATTGATGTAGAGATTTTTAACATCTTCCTTCAAATTTCTTTCCTTGAAGTTGAAAACCCAGGCCATGATTCCAGTACACATTGAAAGAGGTGAGAAACTGTTATTATGTCGGAGTCTGAATCCAAGAGACCTTTAGTCAGTTAGTTTCTGAGTCAATGTAAATGTAAACCCTTATTAATTTAATTTTGGCTTGTAAGCTTTATCATAATATACTAACTAGTAAGGTATTTGTGGATGGGATTATAATATTGGCTATGGTACTTCGAGTGACTTACTGCTTACAAGAGCAATGCAGAAACTAGTCTGAAGAGAAAGTTGATTAACACTTCCCCTTGAAAATAAGTTCTAGAAGATTTCTTCCAAATAGCATTTCCTATGTTCCTTCTCTATTTGCAGGATGACTAGAACCATGATCTATGACAGACATACAACAGGGACTTAGTATAATTGTGTAATATTTGTGCAACATTTTGAGGATGATAAGTGTTCAGTGTGGTAGAAAGAGCACATGACTGCACAAACTGTGGAAGTAGTAGTTTAAAAATAAAAAAAAAAGATTCAACAGGACAAATGTGTTAAGCCACTAAGATTGAATCAAACAGAGAAACTATCAAAACCCAAAGCTCATTTAGAAAAACCAAGGTAGGTACAAGATATATTAAAGCGTTTTTCTTTCTGTGTGTTTTACAACATATAAAGACTGCATTTTGCAGTTCAAAAACCTAGAAGATGTTGTAAAGAGCAAAATTCTTGACCTTCCAGTTATAATGAGAATTTACTAGTAAGATGGTTGGTTGATATGATATCATGAAGAAAAAGCATAGTGAATATAAGCCACAGTTACAGTTGGTGATATGAACAGACTGAATTAAGTTGATGACTATAGTTAAAAGCTCTGACATACTCTGTTACTAATCCACTGAGCATTTCAATGACTCTCACACCTTGAAAATAATAGCTGGCATAGTTTGATCATCGCCTGACCTTGTGTACCAAACTCATGTGAATGTCCATTAAACTTCACAAATGCAGAAATAGTGCAGGGAGTCCAAAGTTCTTTTTCTTCTTTAATAGATTGTGCTTTGGCACTACAAAGATAAAACAATATTTGTGAGTGTTTGCGGTTTGTTTTGGGGGGGTTTAACATATTAAGGACCATAAAAAGAGATACTGACATGAGATGAGACCATTTTATTGTATCACCTAGTGAGAACAATAGGAAAATTGTAACATCCATGAAGCAAGGTGTCCTGGGATGAAAACAGAACAAAACAAACAAACAAACAAAAACCAAAACCAAACAAAAAACACACCCTAAAATTAAACAAAATACTCTCTTTGCAAATATGGGGTTTTGGCATATTATTTTTTCAACTGCATCACGTTTATCTCTTGAAGTTTGTAAGGTCAAGTATCTGGACTTCAAGAAACTGACATATGCGTTGAAGGAAACTGATCAAAGAGAGTGGTTTCCACTGCAGGAGGTTGCAGTTCAACCAATTCCACAAGTATTTGAAGTCACTGTAGATGGCAGGAAAGGTTAAAATATCCCATAAGATAAGGGGAGCAATGAAGAAACATAGAATAATGGACACACCAACAGGCCAGAACTGTTAACTAAAAGAAGTATGATCAAGTCCTCCATGGAGCATCTTGCTTATGTTGTTTAAATGTTCCAGCAAATTTACTGGTTTTGGGAAAGTTGCATCAGTTTACACCAGCAAATAAATTGGACCATTTTTAACCTTTTGTTCAGAAGCTTACAGACAAAGCAAAAATTACTATTCAGTATTCAGTGTGTTTGGCAGTACTGGTTAGGTTAAAATAATTACAAATACTTTTAATAAAAACTTAGCATTTAAGGATTTCTGATATATGTGTATGTGTTAACAGCCTTGTGCTTTATTTTATCTTTTTTCACTTTCTTACCTCTAGCATCTTATGAATCAATGTGGCAATAAAAAACATGCAATGGAAAACAGCACTAACTTTGGCAGCAAAAACTGGCTTTGTATAAAATGTGCAAATGATCATGGAAAAGGGTGTTTATCCCAAAACCATAAATTACAAGGAGAAACTTATTGGTCAACAGTTCAAGAAGCTGCAAAACAGAGATGCAAATACATTGTTATGTTCTGAAGAATGATAGAAATGTTAACATTAAGGACAAATATTGAGTAACACCATTGGGGGTTACGGCTGAATGTGGTCCCTGTGATGTGCTGGAGCATCTTAATCATAATGATATGTAGTCAGGAAAAGAGAAATTCACCTCTGCACTGGCATACATCTTGCCTGAGTGCTGAGGTCTTTCAGGAAAAAAAGAGAAAATTAGCTAGAAGGAAAGGAAGCATACTTGAGTGTTTCTGCTGGACTGGAGTGATGCTTATGTGTTTCTGTAATGCATGTGAGAGGAGTGGCAGAGTTGAAAGCGATCTATTTCAGTCAAGGAGAGATTGCTATACATGCTCTTCTTGCCCTTCTATGTTTCTCTTTACTCCACTCCATCCCTCCCTCACTCCTACCTTTCCTTCCACATATGGAATTATATTGGTATTAATTAATGAAGTATATTTGAAATACGTCGGTTTGAAAGTCCTCAGTTGTAGTGCTTACAGTCAAAGCAGAGCCCGCTCAGGTGAGCACTTGAACTTGTGTCTGTACACCTCTTATTTTGATTTTGAGTTTTATATTTGCCACAAAAAATATTCTGTGCTTTAGTAAAGTTTTAACTTAAATATATCTGAAAATAAGGAGGAAAGTACTCTGGGTTTGTTTTTATGATGATCTATAAATCACTTTGGATATAAATGTAAGTTCTGTATCCTGGTTTGAGGTGGACATGTCAAGGCCTTAGCAGATGATTGTGTACCAGTGTTGTTTCAAGCAGCTGGAGGACGTTGTCTAGGCTGCATAGCTCTGCTTTTGAAATATGGAGGAAGTGGCAATGTGCTGGTGAGGCAGGATTGCTTCCCATACACAAAGTGGCTTATGAGGGGCATCACCTGTGAGTATGAGCTTGGACTTTACATTTTCTCTAAGAAACAGTGTGGCACAAGGTTACATCAAAGATGTCTGTAGTAAACTTGCAAATGTATATTTATGTACATTTCTATTTCAGAAGTACCTGTGTTAGATTAGATTTAATTAACTTTTATTTTTAGTATAAACAAGATTAGATTTAATTAACTTTTATTTTTAGTGTAAACAAAGAAAAATGCAAAACAATTAAGTGAAAACCACTGAAACAACTTAAACACATCATATTTGACAGTGCTCAAAACTGGTGTTTCTGTGTTTTGATCTTTTGTAAGATGTCTAGGTGGTAACTAAGAACATAGATGGGTGAGCGTTATTTTCTTCCTGTAAGGAAGTTACACCTGCCTAGTTTTGTTGCCTGTTTTTTAGGGGCAGGAAGTATCTCATTGCAGCCACATCCCAAACTTTAATCCAGGAAAGTGTGTCAAGCACTGTTCATTCTGCTGTAGACAGCCAGAACCAGTGTCTAGAGCTTGTCATTGAAAATGGTTTGGATGTCAACACTCTCTTGTCTGAACACATAACTTCAAATACGTATGATGACAGAAGAGAGACTGCACTTTGTTATGCTGTTTCTAATAGTGAGATTCTTTGCACCAAAATATTGTTCAAAGCAGGAGCAAATCCAAACAAGGATCCTTTAAACTGTGTTCTCGTAGCAGTGAGAGCTGACAGCCATGGAATTCTAAAGCTACTCCTATCCTATGGAGCAGATGTCAACTGCTAATTTTGTTGCTTAATGATACGCATTTTCCCAGTGCATTTGGTATTCTTTGAATGGTGACATGATGCTGAGGCTGTTGCTCAGGCATGGATATAATGTGGAGATGTGTTTGGACTTTATGTGTCAGGGTATCTTTGGAAATTCTTTTGTGTGACCAGATCCAGAGCTCGAGCTTATTCCCAGTTGGACTACTTCTTCAATAAATAATAAAGTAACTTCCTTGCTTCTCTTCACTTTGCTCTTTTCATTAGACAGATTGAAACACTCTGGTTTGTAGTGTTGAATTTAGATTAACATACTGTCAAAATAATTTTTTGAAACCACTCTAAAAAAAAAACAGCCATTTATCATTTTCCTTTCTGAGGTAGAGAAAATGATGTACGTGTGGTGGTGACATGGTTTTATATTTGCATTAATATATTAGAGATTTAGAAAGGAAATTTTAAGAAATCATGAGGAAGGATTCTGGAATTTCTGTTCCTTTCCTAACTAGTGGAGTAGATGTGTTTCCAAAGAAATATTTCTGTTGAACAAAACAGTGCCACAGATTTTTTTT
>VYZP01033076.1:55566-105740 GCA_013400635.1 Hypocryptadius cinnamomeus
TTACATAAATTAAGGTTTCACAAAGGCTGAACATGGAAGAAAATGGATTTTAAAGTAACCTACCTAGGTATCAATTCAACTGTTGAAGGCCATTGCTAGGACTTTGTTTAAATTATCTTCTGTAATTACTTTAAAATGTGTTCTTTGGCATTTGTCTGCACAGATTTTGAAATTACGGCTTGATGTGTTCTCTGTTTCAATTCTGTGAGTTTATTGCTGTTCCGTGATTGAGACATTTAGCTGGAAAAGTAGCTTGTGTTTTTTATAGATTACACAGATTATGTGCCTAAGCACAACAATTCAGTTTTTCATAGAAACACAGAAAAAATGAACAGAGATACCACAGACTGGATAAATATTTAACTTACAGTTAATAATGTTATTACTTATTATAGGAAATTTTAATTGCTTATGTCAGGTCACATTCATCCAAAGTGTTGTAGCATACTTCGTACATTAAAGATCATGGTCCTATGTAAAATTCTTCAAACATCTAAATGATTATTTTTAGGTATTTTTGCAAAGTCTTTGGTCCCAGGTGCAGCTTCAGTGTGTGCATGTTTCAAGGCTTGGCAAAATTTAAGGGACTTTAGGTAGGCTCTTTTAAACACAGAGTGGGTTTTGATGGGCAAACCAGGAAATCAAGCAGAATATCCCCTTGGTTAAGAAATGTTGTAACTTTACTTTTGGTTTCTTCAGAGTTTTGGCAGATCAGTTCTTGAACAGACTCACCCTCAGTCATGCTGTCATGCACTGCACAGTATTTTTCTGCACATTTAGAGAAAAAAATCTGACAGAATAAATTTAAATATATTAATTAAAAATTATTTGCCATTACTCCCTTTGTTTTTCTACATCCCTTCCATCTTGAGGAAAGAAGAAAATGCAGACCCTCCCAATTAAGAAGATATTTCAATTGGTGAATATCAGGATTACATAGGGCATAATCCTTTTAGCTAAACCCACAATTATCAAATTATTGTGTTGGAAGGCACCTTAAAGATCATTTAGTTCCAACCCCCCTACCATGGGTGGGGACACTTTCCATTAGAGCAAGTTTCTCAAAGCCATCTCCAACTTGGCCTTGAACACTTCCAGGAATGGGGCAGCCACAACAACTCTGGGCATCCTGTTATTTGAGAGATATGCTGGTTATCACACACACACATATTCACACAAACCAAAGCTCAGCTCCAGTATGGTTCTGCCCTGCCCCCTAAACTCACTCTCCATGTTCTTCAGAATTTCTCCTTATTTGCTGAATGTCATTGTCATATAAGACCTAACTTCTGAGTCAGAGATGTAAATTCCACTTTCCAAGGCAGCTATATTGGTCCTTTGTGTGTCCTTCTTCATGACAGATTCACTGGAGCAAATGGAAAAAATGAAAATTACTGGTCTAGGACACGAAGAAGGTTTAACAGAAGGCTTAATTCCTCCTTCTGCTCTCAATAGGGCTACTATTCATGTAGCTTTCTGAGACATAACTTCTGGGGGTTTTGCCAGAAATTTTGACCAGGATGAATAATAATATAGTCACTCAGAAAAATAATAATTTAGTCACTTTTGAAAAGTTTCTAGGCATCTGGCATCTGAGCCAGGCACCTGACAGAAGGATGCCCCAGGTCAGTGGTGACTGCAGGCATGGCCTGAGCACAGAGTGCCCAGTGAACCCAACACAGCCGACTGCAAGTCAAGGCTCCACTGGCCAATACCTCCTGGACATAACAGGATAAATACATGCATGCTTCCTAACCTATAAACTGGTATTTCTTTGTGGGAATTCTTAATCAGAAATATGGGCCTAATCACAATAAATCTTAAGTTGTGGTTATTTTAATTAATACAGTGACCACAATGCAAGAATCTAGATAATCGCATATCTGATACAGTATACTACAACCAGCAAAAGAAACATGATCAAATAAGGCTTTAGACAGGAGATTTTAAACCCTTTCTGTGGCTAGAGCCAAATTCCATTAGTAATTTTAGTTCACAGGCAAAGGTTTATATTTAGGACTTCATACAAGCATCACCGGTAGTTACATTGCCTGCAGCATCAAAGCGTTCAGATGTAGCATTGACCATTGCCCCAAGTGTTTAAAATACCATGAGCTAGTCCTTTGAATATCACTAGGTAAGCTAAAAAGACATGGTACTGGTTGTGTTTATCTTTTAATCAGTACAGCCAGGCCCTTTTTTTGTTTGGTTGCCTGTTATAGGAGGTGGAGTGATACTGGTTTAAAGCTTTTCTGTCCTTCACCATTGAAGTTGTTTATTTATTGAAGACTTCTGCCCACCCTTGCGTCCCTTCCCTCCCCTTCCCTCCCACGCCCCCACCCTCCTCAACACTAAAGCAAGTACAGCATTATGAGAAAGTGTCTTTCATATTTTTAAGGCATCTGTGAACTGAATGGAGAGAGAAGCAAAACTTTATTTTAAATTAAATACAAGGTGAGATAGTCATGGAAAGGGGGCTGTTTTCCCCAGGTCAGGTTTATGGCACAGCTAGGAATTGAACACAACTCTTTCAACTCCCATATTTTGCAGCCAGACCATTTGATGCCTACTTCTATGGGCTTGATTACATGGTGGTAGAAGCAGGAAATGTAACTGGGCCAGAGCTGCTGGTTGTGTGAAAAGACACAAAGGCTTGATCTCCAGCTGGAAGAATAAATTGGTAGGAAAAAAACCTTTTTATTTTCCTGGCTTGGACTGTGATTGAACCCTTGCAACACTAGCATTTGATTTTCTCGACTATTTGGGTGTGTCTCACAGGCTGTTCCACCGCAACCCAATTCCATGGCATGCCCACCCCCGGGCGATGTTGTCTACAAGTAATTAAATGCCCTGGCACTGAATCAGACATGCTGTGGGATAGGGCCTCCTATCGATTTGGGGACAATGTTTGAAATCAGAGGGTATAATTTGGTTTCTATTTCTCCTAAAATCTGACACAAGCAGCTGCACCAGGCTGTGAGCTCTCCAAGGAGCCAGACATTCAACAGTGGTTACATCAGCCTGTAGCCTTTTCAGCACCCATGGGATGGACTTTGTAGCTGTGAGTGTTTTCAGAGCTCAGTGCAGGAGGGAGAAAACCATAGCCACGAGTCCTGTATATGATGAGCTGTTCCCTGTAGAAGCCATAATGTTGTGTGTGGGTCATCTATAAAACCCCATGCACTGACTACCATCTAATTTTGGGAGCTGGCATGGCAGAGCTTGTTCTGGGTATTGAGGCAGGGGTGAGGCTGAGGTGGGAGGCGAGCAGCAGTTTTAATGCAGCAGTCTGTGTTCTGGCATGGGCTCCAAGTGCCTGAGCTGCCCTTTCTCAGACTATTGCCATCAGTACACGAGTCACACATGGAAAAACACAGTCATGAAGTCACAGGCTCTTTTGTGTCTACCTTGGGGTAAGGTAAAGGGATTTTTTGTGACCCTTACATGGGGCAGAAAAAAACCCTACAAAATATCTGTGGTTTGGCTATGGCTTGCATGGACATAAATTTGTTTTGACTTATCTCTGTAGGACAGGTTTTATCTCTTTTGTTTTTCCATCACTTCCAGGGTCTGGAACATAAGTCTTATGAGGAATGGCTGAGGGAGCTGGGGTTCTCCTGAAAAGCTACAAAAATATATTAGTGAATGGTTAGTAGTCATAAGAATGATATAACAGTGTAGCTCTGGTGACATGTTCAATGTATTTTCATTTAATTTTCAAAATTCAAATTTTCAGTAGAAATCTCTACATCTAATTGGGCAAACCCATTGCCATTTGTCCACCTTTGCTGTGCAAGGTAGGTGTTCCCAGATCTTCTGTTATCATTAATATAGACTAACAAAAAATAAAAAGAAAACAAACCCCTGACATAATTAAAGACAATAGAGAATTTACCTGGTTAGCACTGCTGCTTGTATTTAATTTCCTATGAAGTATATTACTTGTTTATATTGCTGGAATCTCCTTTTTAAAAAAAATCTTCAAAAACACACACTGTTAAAAAAAAGTGACAAAGGAAATGCTAAATATAGTAACTACCTGTTTTGCTCTCTTTTGTATAAAGAAATAGAGTAATTTTTTTAACTGAATGACAAACTGTAGGTTTGGCTAAGTTACATGGGAGAATTGTCTAGGGCTCCGGTATTAACAAAGGATTAAATCCATGCAGTTTTCATAATCACTTATAATTTAATAACTACCTGATATGGACATGCATATTACAGTGTATTTGCAAATACCACCATAAATAATAGAGTTCTTAATAGAATAATAGGTAAATTTTACCCATTTTATTCTGTTTCATTTTTTAAAAAGTAGTAGGCTAACTGCATCCCACTGAAATTATCCTTCCAAACCCCACTTTTTTTGTGCATACAGCAGTTCCTCTGTTACTTTCTTTGCAATACAGTGGCCTCTACTTCCTTTCCAAACCTGTTGAGCAATATTGCGGTGTAATTCCAAACAGCTGCTGTGGTCACCCTGTGTCTGTACATCAGTAGCAAGTGAAACGATTTCTATATATAGTTTGTAAATCTGTTGGCAATGTTTGTAAAGCAGACTGAGACTGTTCCTGAGGAATAAGAGCAGCTCTGTGAAAGCAAGAGCAGTAAGCCCATCCTTGTGTACAAAGCAGTTTATCTTTTTGGTGTGGCAGAAAAGAGGAAATGGCCAGTCTGCAGAGACGTGAAGAAGCACTTGCTTTGGGCAAAACCCTGGCAGGAATAGTTTGTGCTGTCAAAGATAAGGAGGTTCATCTCACACTGTTAATACAGAACATGACATTGTACTGACATGAGATGATTAAGAAGTATTGGCTGTGTAGGAAGAAAATAAAACTGGGAATGGGAATGACATTTATTCAATAAGATTTATTTTCCCCCAATGTCTTCCTTATTTTAGTGTCATTCAGGTAGGCAAAAGGAGCAATAAATCCCAAGTCTGCTGCACCTTTGGCACCCAGTGGCATCCTCTCTGTATAATAAAATAGACCTCCAGGATCCATGCACAAAGGTGCCTGTGCAATGTGAGCAGTGAGATTTCTTTCCTTTTATTAAAGGTTGAGAAATTTGTTAGTTCAGAAATGTTCTTATTTGCACTCAGATGTATTATTGCCCCCAGTCCTTCCCTGCAGTCAGGTTTGCCTGACTCCCCCTGACTCCCTTCCAGGATGCATCCATACTATCTTCCCATCAGCAGCATTATCAGAGCCCATTCACTTCTTCACTCCCTCTTACTCTTCTCTCTTGATAAGTAAGGCAATGCAAACACCCCCACCACTGAAATACATTAGATTAGTGGTTGCTCTGTGCCTTGTTGGTATATGGTGCATAATTATGTCCCCAGCAACTGTTGAGAAAACTGTTTTCAAAACTGATCTGAGCAATAAGGCAGCCCACATGCACATGTTTTTGAGTGAAAGCTGATTACTGTTTGTGATGGTCCGAGTTGTTAAACTACAGCCTGGACCTGGAATCTGCCCTCCTGGTAGCCTGGGGTGTGTTGCAGGGAATCTGTGGGAAAAATCTGTCTTTGAGCTAGAATGCTGAATCTGATTCCCAAGCAAAGACTGGTTTTGAATCAGGGTCATGTTTGCACTTACCCCACTTTGTGTTCCCCCAGCATGTATGCCAGAAAACATCTTTTTCTTCTGTGTGACTCCGTGTTTACAGCATCACCCGGAGAGATGGAGTGAACAACAGAATCATCTGGAATTGAGAAAAGCAGCTGAAAAATTGTTTCTTCAAATGCCTTCAGTGCATGCTTCATCCCATTTGCTCTGCTGATACCACTGTTAAATGTAGGTGATGACACATCCTTTTCAGGCACAGTACCGTGTGCACGATTTTCACAAGTTATGCGAGTCTCCCGAGGGAAAGAGCTGCAGCTTGTCCCATCAGTCTGCCTCGTGGTCTTGTGTACTTGCCAGACTGCTTGACCCTGTGTCTCTCCAGGATGGTTTGAATTCTGCATTCAAACTGGGCCTGTACACACAGCATACAAAAACTGAGACATATATAGAGATAAATATATATATATTGCTATAGTGGGAGGGGGAGAGCAGGCAGTGAGGAACACAAGGGCAGGACAGAGGAAACGTGCAAGGAGGAGTAAGAAGGAGAGGTCAGCAAACAGGCTGTGGAGGTGGCTGAGAACAGTGAAGGGCTTGTAGGGAAAGCAGGAGCAGGGGGGCTGCAGGACCAGGGATGGAGAAGGCAGCACAGCAGCAATAAGGCATGAAGAGAGAGCTCAGGGGCTGGTGCCTTGAGTGGACAGCACGAGGGAAGGAGCTGATTGAGGACTGAGGGTTGCAAAAGTGGTGTTGGGAGGCAGGAGCAAGCAGCACTGCAGACAGGGAGCAGGAGACATGGGGAAAGCCCAGTGTGCTGTGATGCATTGTTTTTAATGTGCTCTATGGCAATTGGAGCAGTTCCTGCAGTGTGGGACTGAGCTCAGTATGAGCCAACGCATCTGTCTGACAGGCTGTCCTCGGGAGCCAGGCCTGAAATAGCCACTGTCCTGTGCCTGAGGACAAGGTTGTACAGCCCTCTCTTTGCCTGCCTGTAGTTTTCCCTGCACTCATCTGTGTGGAAATGTACATTTAACTGTGGGCTTTGTCCTGCTGAGGGGTGAGCACCACCTGCCACATGTTGCTTGTGGCCTTTAAGCAATTGAGCCAATGTGCCCCAAGTGTAGAAACATGAGAAACAGAACAGAGTTCTCTTGGCTGCTGATTGAAATAATTAATTGCTTGGAAAAGCAAAATGGACACTTAGAAGGGTTTCCTCTTGTAAAACCAAGACAATAAATAATCTTTCCGCCAGGTTAGGAAAGATGGAAGGTCTTGTCTGAAATCTAGCTGCCGAAAGCCAGGAACCCTGTGTGCCAAGGTCTACAATGAAAGAGTGAATCCTCCTCCTGTAAAATGGATGTTTCCAGTTCTCCTTTTCTCTCAGCTCAGGTTCTTAAGTGAACAAACCTTTAATAATTCTGTCAAATGAGAGATGAGTTTTCATGACCTATTGGTGAAATGGTTAATTCCCTGCATACAGAATGTCAGCGGGGCATTAGGGAGGTGAGTTTGGGTTTTCTGTTAGGAGCTGGCAAAGCACTTCATCAAAGATCTTTTAGGTCATCAAGTTCGAATGTTAGCCTAACACTGCTAAGACCACAACTAAGCTGTGTTCCTAAGTGCCACATGTACACGTATTTTCAATACATGCAGGGATGGTGACTCAGCTATGGACACCTGTTCCAATACTTGACAACCCCTTCCATGAAGAAATTTTTCCTTATGTCTAATTGGAGGATTCATCCTAAACAGCAGCCAATGTAGCCACTATAAATCTGCCTTCCTGTACTACATATGGTTCATGCTCTACTCACTGCCTCCTGTGATGGAAGGAAGTTCCCTGTGCCACCTCACTAGCACACAATGGACTCTTCCTAAACTGTTAATAATGGTATGATTGAGAACACCAATCTGGGGAGATAGAACAGTTTGCTCAAACCTCTGGGTCTTTTGCTTTTTTTTTTTTTAGAAATCAGAACATGTATAGTGCCTGAGAAAGGAGACTATGAAACAGGAACAAAATGTTTCAGGTAAGAATGCTAATAACAGGAAAACACAATTACTCCTGTCTTTGTTCTGAGTTCCTCTTGGAAGCTGGAACCTGTGATCTGAAATGTTGTAAGGGTGGGAAGCTTCAGCCATGGCTGATGCCCACAGGAACTGAACCCTCATCAGCTGAAATGTTTTCATAATGCCAAATACTGCCAGAAAGGGAATCCAAAATTCCAAATTAGTGGGTACTTTGAGTCTTAAGGTTTCTGTACCTCTCTTCTTCTTTGTTAAAAACTGGTAACACCTTCATGTCCTCTGAAAAGGCCACTGGACAATTAAAATAATTGATAGCTTTACTATGCTGAAGAACAGGGCAAAACAAAACACTGAAAGGCTATTAAATAAGTGTGATCTTTCCCATGCAATGAAAAAGAGTAAAGATTCTGAGTAAAGGTTCTGACACTCAGGTGTCTAGGATCAAAATATAGTTTAGAGAACTATAGAATTAAGGACTGTGTTTCAGTGCTCATCAATAGGCAACAACAAATACTATTCCCACATTTTCTGACCTGTGAGTACTTGTCTTTACAGTTCTAGCATATTATTTTTTCTTTATGTATAATTTTCCATGTGCTACAGACTTCTTATTTTTATTAAAATTGTCCTAGAAAGTGTTTGTTTTAGTGTCCTAAAAGTGTCATTCGGACCCTTTTATTAAAGTGTCCTAGAAAGGCTCTTCACCTTTGGCCATTTCCCTGTAAAGAATAGGTCATAAAATACCATGAATGCCATCTAGGATCAAGAAGGGACACAAACCTCTCATAACCTCACCTGACTGCCAATTTTCCCCCGGCTTCAGGGGGGAAACATACAAGAAAGTACCTTGCCCATCTTTAGTAATGTCTTTAAATTATCTCATGGCTAGAATGGACATCATTGGCATTTTGTGTAGAAAAAACATCACCACTGGCCCAGTGTTGTATCATGTCTCAGCAAGGAGTAGCATTGAAGGTAATATTCATGTTATTTAATATTCCTTTGGAATATTATTTTAGAAGTGAATAATACATGCTGCTTTTTAAAAGTTTCTTTGATTTTGGAAAATTTTGTTTATACATAGAAAACTTTGAATAGACAATTCAAACATATCTGTATGTTTGTACTTTGTATAATGGACTCTCAGCTCAGGAAAATTGAAAGACTTACAAATTTTGTTGTACCTGACAAAAAAGGAAGAACAGAAAGCTGAGATTTTTTTCTGGAAACAGTATATTTGAATAGATTTCATTTTTAACAGCATATTTTTGCTTTTAATATTGTATATATCAGTGTTGTACATATCAACATTGTACTAATAAAATATAGTATATTTCTAAAAGCATTTCAGTTTCAATCAGGATTTTCCAACAGAAAATATGTCCAGTTCACATTTCTTAACTCCATCAAAATGTTTGTAACAAAATGTTGTCAGCAAAAATGCAGTCAAGAAATATAACTTTATTGTGCTGCTTCTCTGGCTAACTCCAATGATAATGATGTGAACCATTATCCTAGACATATTAAAGAAATAAAATTGCATGGAATGCAGCTATATACAGATAATTAATGCCTATGTCAGCTCTACCAATAAGCATTGATAATGCCAAATTAAAAGAAAAAAGAATTTATTATATTTTCCTAGTCTTTTACATTTTTCAGTATTTGGCCCAGGCTTCATTCTGCAGGTGCAGCTGAAAGAGTGAGCAGAACTCCTTTGGACCCACTGACCTGTCTGTGTGCACTTGGCCCATCATGGGACCTTATACCATGAAGGTATAATGGTGAAGGTAACACTCTTAGTTCCATAAGCCAAGCATCTGCCTTCTTTTTATTTTATCCAAAGATTCTGTCAATGTAAATGACCTGCAAATATTTATTTTATATTAAGCTGCATGATAGTCTTATGTCTGCTTTATCAATGTATTTTGTAGGTTAGGAAAGACTAAGGTTATAAGCTTTCATACCATTTATTGATCAAGATAACTCCATGAAGTTCATATAGACAAATTATCAAAGGAAAAATATAATTTCTTTGAGCATGATTTTCATAAAGATCTGATAATCTCCTCTCTCTACGGTCAGTAAAGCTTTATAATGAAACTACGGTCAGTAAAGCATAATAATGAAACTAAATGAGCAATTTGGCTAAACAACATATCTCAGTGCAGGTGTCCAATCTACACTGACCAAAGAGATGATGTCAGAAAAGAGCAGTACTTCAAATCATGTTCACTTACATTTCCATTAAATATTGGCTTGACTGTCTAAAACACACTGTGTATTATCATTTAAGAAGGTTGATATATGTTGTTACAGATGTGTTCCTACTTCCATGTATAAAACCTTCTCTCTTCCTCTCCCCCCCTCCTCTCTCACAACACAGGTTGACAGATATCGGTGGCCAGCATGTTTCAGAAAATGTTGCTAGCTCAACATCATTCACTGCTAAATAAAAAAAAAGGAAAAACCCAAAAAACAACCACATCAGAAAACAAACAATAAACAGTACAAAGTTTAATCTTTCTTTTTGTAATTCTTCTTACTGAAAGATGCCTGTCAATAAAAATAATATCAGAATAATATAAAATCTATTAGCAGAAACGATAATGTAGCTATACATTTAGAATAAAGACTTGAAGGGCTCTCTCCAGCTGCAGATCAGTCAGTGACAGCTAGCAACAGCCATTAAAAGAATAGCCACTAGAGGCCTTCAGTTGCTCAGCCTGTCAGAAGTGATGAAGGCACAGCCCCCCTGCCCACCCTGGGCTTGTTACCCTTAAATCTCTGGGTGACTCTGTCCATTTCCCCCAGCAGAGTACAATTCTCCACGTGAACAAAAATCTCACAGGTGCTCCAAACGGGACATGAACAGCTGATTCTCACTCTGATAGTCCTAGGAAAAAAAAAAGAATTAATAAAAAATTCAGTTGTGTGATTTGTTACAGACAGCGTGTGACGCTGCAGGAGCAGTGCTCCCCACAGCTGCTGGCACGCCGACCTCCTCCCCTTGGCTGCCTTTCCACCGACCCCAACCGCCTGCTAACACCTTGGTGGGATACCAGCATTCCACTAGAAAACTGTGAGAGGAAGTCCACTGAACAGCGGCAAGGGTGTTTTATTTCCAGCCCCTGTGACAGCTCAGGATTAAATGGATTTTCATTGTTCTTTCCCCACTGCAATTTGGACACGATGCCAGTGTAAGTGCGCCCGGGGTTTTATTTGGTGCCGCCCCCCCGTCTGCGAGGCTGGTATTCTCCCACTAGCTGCCTGCTCTAAATATGGCCATGGCCAGTGTGTCAATAATCCCCCTCTTTAAGGGACTTGCAAACATTAGTGTTGGGACATTCTTGCTGTTCAGATGTCTAGCTGACGTCTGATGCTTAAAACGGAGCATGCTTTCATCCCTTCATGCATTGTCGTAAGCCCCCGATGATTACTCTTAAAAGGGTGCCTCTGGCTATGCAGGGAAACAGTTGCTGACCACACCAGACACAGCTTGCTTGCTTCAGCCTTCTTGAATGCCTGGTCACTGTAGCTTTGTACCAGCCTGACCAAGCAGGACCATGTCTACCTTTGGGTACAGAAGAGAGCTCAGTAAATATGAAGACATCGATGAAGATGAGCTCCTCGCTTCTCTCACGGAAGAGGAGCTGAAGGAGCTGGAGCGGGAGCTAGAGGACATAGAGCCCGACCGTAACCTTCCAGTGGGACAACGGCAGAAGAGCCTGACGGAGAAAACACCAACGGGGACTTTCAGCAGGGAAGCACTGATGGCCTACTGGGAGAGGGAGACCAAGAAACTCCTAGAAAAAGAGAGGCTGGGTGCATGTGAGAAGGTAAGATGCTGAGGCATTTGCTGTTTCCTGTAGATATTTGGTTTTATCCTGCATTGGCACGATCTCACTGACTGATTTAATTTCTTTCCAGTCTCCTGTAGCATTTTTAAGAACATTGTTCGCCATGCCTCTGTGCCTGCTAAGCGCAGAGTATTAGGTCAGAGAGTGTTTGCTCTCCCTGGAGGTACCTTAAGTGCTCAGTTCAGAACAGAAGAAAGTGCCATTAAAACTATTATTAGTGATTAAAATAGGAACAAAAATTAAAGGGCATGTTAGAAATTATTAATAGGTAGAGATGTAGGCTTTTGGATAGCATTTGATTTTTTAAGAAAGCTACACAAAATGCCTTTTCCTTTTCTTAAAAAACAACCAGTATTGACTGCTGAGAAACACGTAAGGAAGATAATTTTGAATACATGTTATGTCAGAAGTTGAGTAAGCGGATGCCAGGCTTTGTGCTCGCTGGAAGAAAGCAGCTTGTGTTGCAGTCAGCAGCTTGTGTTGCTTTGTTCCTGCTGAGGATCCTTGGCATGGTTCAGGAGTCTTCTGGCAACTGTAGTCAGAGGGCAGCTGTACATTATTTAAAAAGTGGCCTGGGATAGAGTCATCAGTCAAACCATTTAACTGCATTCCCAAAAAAACAACCAATAGTGTTTGTTAAGCAACTCATTCCCCAAAATAAAAATGTTAGTAATAAAAGCCATTTCCTGAACTGCAAATGAAGAGTACAGCTGGGCAGGAGTGAAGGGCTCAGTCTTGGCAAGCAGTGAGCACTCTCAGTCTCAGCTGATGTCCATGTTGGCACTCCTGGTCCTTGCTAAAAGTGTATGTGAGACTGAGCCCAACCAAAAAGCAACTTCTATTTTCATGATGGCTCCATGTAATTTCAAAACAAAGTGGGGACTTGGGGATTTTTAAGCACTGCTTCATACTGAGATTTTACTGTGTTTATAGGGACACATTTTCCCATGTTTAAGCAGAAAGTGATACAACAAAGGAAAAGACAGCAAAACTGAACTCAGAACCTCTAACAGCCTTGATGCAGGAGCTTATTTCATTTGCAAGGAAATAATTGCAGTTTATACATTAGAAAAAATGTCTTCCTAGAGAAAAGTCAGATAGATTAAATTACCCTGCAATATCCAGGATGTTTTTAGATGTAAGTATTTTCTCTTGTTCGTGAATGGTGGTATAAGGTCTTTGCAGGCAAGAGCACAGACCAGTAGCTGTCATCAGACCATTAGTATCAGCTTGCAGACATTGACTTCACTCCCTGTTTGTCAGTCCTAGAGAGTAAGTGGCAAGATTAATGTTTATTTCCAGCTTAGCCTGGAACTCGAAACCTGGGCATTTCTAAAAAACCTGCTGAACAGGTCTAGTTCAGTATCTTATACAGTGGCAGGATCTTTTTTTTTTTTTTTTTTCCTTCTTTTTCCATGTATATACAGCATTAATGATGGATACTGGCTAAACTTCCAAGTCCTGGCAAAAGATTCTATACTTTTTGATCTGAGAAAAAACTTCCAAAATGCATCCTTAAATTAGAAAAAGTTGATTTGCTGATATAGAGGTCACAAAGACTCTCTCCACTGATGGCAATGAGAAAGGTCCTTGAAAACAATTTTCTTCTTGCTTTCAACCGTTTGGAAATTATGCACCTTTATCTATGATGGTTATTCATGCTCCTTCTATAGTTAGTGGTGACAGATCAGCTGGTCCAAAAGGCAAACAACTTGCAGATAGCCTTTTAGGGTGAATAACTTGTCCTCCCAAGATATTTACCTCAGCATTGACTCTCTTAGTCCTAACTTTTCATCATATTACTCCCACAAAGTGAGGTGAAGCCCTACAGGTTGCCTGCAGCAGTCCTGTACCACAGTGCTGCTACAGTAAGAATATGTCTCCATGTTCAATTTCAAAATTATCATGCAGATTATTATGACACCAGACAATGTACATGACAGGCAAATAAATTCTACCTTTGACCTCAGAAATGCCACTCAAAAAAAAAATCAAGTAGGTGTTTATTAGCATCACTAAACATATCAATAGTGAATTTAAAGGCACCTCCTTCTGCTCATCTGTAGTATATATTCCTCAAGATATAAAACCAAAGCCATTAAGACAGGGTTTTAGATACCTGGTGTTTTCAGGTATTAAAGCCCTACACCTATAGAAGATACAGATATAAATCTTAATCCCATAATAAGCCTATAGGTAGCACAGTATCTCTCAGCATAAGGGCCTTGTTGCACATGATCTACAGCAGAAGCAGTGAGGCTGGGTCCTACAAAATCTCTGTGTGCAGGCCAATGCAATCAGACCCTGCAAGACCCCAGGTACTGAATGCTCAGGAACATCAGGCAGAAACAACTCAATGTCCTGTTTCATTAAGAGTCACAGTTCTGCAAACATTACAATTAGCATCTTTTTTTTTTTTTTAATATGTCCCAGCACAGAATTCTACTGAGAATTGTGAAACAGTACCCTGCATTTTAACGGGTCTCTATTTTCAGAGCCAGATAACTAAGCAAACCTAAAACTGCACAGGTTGTCTAAAAATAGGCTGTCCTGTTAGTAACACTTTTGTTTTCCAGAAACAGAATCACTGTGTCTCTGCAGAGTGTACTCACTTTGGAAAATACCATCTAGTATTTTACAGAGATTAAAACACAAGTATTGCTAAAGTAGTGCTTACAGAACAATTATAATTCATTCAAAGTTTTACGAACATTTACAATTGTAAAGAAAAATGTGTACCTATAGTTTTTCCAATAGGCGAAACAAGGAAGACCTTTTGAGCAAGAGTTTTAAGGTTGGTGGTAGATTCTGGGTTCTGCCACACCCCATAGATCCTCATCACACTACTGGAGTCCTCCATGGGGAGAGTGACTCTTTCCTGGGGTGAAGACCTTTTCCTGCTCCTCTGCATAGAGTTCTCATTAGCCACCACAATTGCTAAAGGCAGCAAGCAGAGCTTTGGGGCATGGTTCCAAATTTGCCTTCCTGGTACCCACCAAACACACCAAAAGAACCTTGTGTTTCAGAAAAACAATGCATTTGCTCTGTAGACAATGAGTTATAATAATTTACAGTATGGTGGCTGCCTGTGACAGCTGGTGGTGAGCCCCAGCTTAGCTCCTGACAAACATGAAGAAATCCAGAGGTTATTGACATGTGGTTACATCTTACCTGTGGGAATGCATCTCAATCTTTTCTTCACAAATAGTTTATTATTATGTGCAGCCCATGCAGTACATTCAAAGTATTTTTGACATGACTTCTGTAATTCTGTACTGTTTTGCATGCTGGTATACAAGACTACACATGTAGACACTATTTGTATTTTAAAGCATGGCAACCTTTAATTTTTAGACATACTAACATATGCAAGGGAGTCTGAGATGTCTGAGATGTTCTCATGAAATGAAGAAGCTTGTTGCTCATGTTCATTCTGAAATTGTTGTCTTATGTTTCTGCTGTCAAGGATCCAAATTATATCCCCTTGTAGACATGCCAACACATAGAAAACCTGAAGTATGTCCGTGTCATAATACCTTGTATCAAGTTTTCTCTTGGCAGAAATCACTGACACTGGTGAAGTGTTTGCAATTTATGCTAAGCATTTGCTAAAGAATGTAAAAGAAATAGTATTACATAGGTGTTAGATGAATCATTTTCTGTTCTCCTAACTGTATCTGTTTGTTTTTAGCTTTCAATGTTAATTTACATAGTGTCAGTATAATTGTTCCTGTGCTAAAAGGCAGCAGTTACATTACTTCAATCATGTTTAACACCCACACCTACGTTCCTGTTCAGGATTCTGAGCAAGAAGAGGACAATTCAGAAGAACTTCAAGAAGAATGTTTCACAGAAAGCAATAGTGAAGTGTCTGAGGAGGCATATACTGAAGAGGATGATGAAGAAGAAGAAGATGAAGAGGAAGGTGAAGATGAGAGTGATGATGAGAATGAGGAAGAGCAAAATGCTGCAGCTGGCAGGCATTCTGACCACGTCAGACACAAAAAGTGTAATGGTGCAAAGGACAATGAAAGCTTCATCAATGGCCATGATGGAAAAGACAGTGATAGTCGGGGCTCAAAAAGCAGTGCCATCCACCCTTGTGGAAATCCAACAGTTATTGAAGATGCTTTGGAAAAAGTTAGGAGCAACGACCCTGACACCACAGAGGTCAATCTGAACAACATTGAAAACATCACTTCACAGATGCTTATACAATTTTCTCAAGCCCTGAGGGACAACACAGTGGTTAAGTCATTCAGCTTGGCTAACACCCATGCTGATGACAACGTGGCAATAGCTATTGCTGGTATGTTAAAGGTTAATCAGCATATAACTAGTCTGAATATTGAGTCAAATTTTATCACAGGCAAAGGCGTGCTGGCCATCATGAGAGCTTTGCAGCATAACAAGGTTCTAACAGAACTGCGGTTCCACAATCAAAGGCACATCATGGGCAGCCAGGTGGAAATGGACATAGTCAAACTGTTGAAAGAGAACACCACTCTGGTAAAGCTGGGGTACCACTTTGACCTTGCTGGCCCAAGAATGAGCATGACAAGTATCCTGACAAGAAATATGGATAAACAAAGGCAAAAGCGTATGCAGGAGCAGCGGCAGCAAGAGTCGGGTTGTGACGGAGCTATCAATCCAAAGACCAAAGTTTTGCAGAAGGGGACACCTCGGTCCTCACCTTATGTGTCACCTAAAAGCTCACCATGGTCTTCCCCAAAGCTCCCTAAGAAGGCACTGCCAGTGAAATGTCAGCCTTCAGCACCTGCACCTCCCCCTCCCCTTCCCCCCTCNTCTGGCAGGAATTTCAGGTATTTTGCTATCTAGACTGTACAGCAAATGTATTGAATGCCCTTCCCTTCCCTGTTTCATAGGTGGAGGTACCAGAAGCCCTTCGATGAAAGCCTGGATGGCAGAAGAAGCAGAGCAGTGATCGAGGAGAGGCTGCTTGTCCTTTCACTGGTGGTAACATAGACTGTCTAGAAAGCTGCTTCCAAAGTACACTCTTAGATTCAAGCCATTTCTCTTTTATTTCAAAGACATAAACCTGCTAAATACAAAATAATGCTTTAAGGATCCATTTGCATTGTAATCTGTAAATATGGAATAATTTTTTTTTTTATTTAATGAGATTTATATTGAGAAGTTGTTGCATATTTAGATATTCTTGTCAATATCTGATTGCACATAACTGGACAAGTTCTTTACACTGAGATGTAATAGTTTACCAGCCTGTGGTTTCTTCTTTTTTTTTTTTTTCATGAATTTACAATAAATGTGGTTTGAAGCTTTCAAGCAGACACATAGTCCTGGATTTCTGTGAGTGAAAATCCTCCAGCTGCTTGCATCAAGTTCATGAGCATTCAGGAAGTCTCCTGGGAAACAACCTGAGATTTTTCTCAGCTGCACCTGAGCATATGTGGAGGACAGTTCCTGAGCCCGTATGTTAGTGCAGTTTCATATTTGTATTGGAAAAAATGGTTTATAAGGCCATTAAAACTAAGCTATGGGTTGTGTCAGGTCACCAATATGGCACACCAGGTGCTGAACCTTGGCCTAAAGAACTGGAAGATGAACAAAGCTGTAGTTCACCTTGACTTACAGGCTGATAGTTAATGTCAATATTTTAAGGATGCAGCAGAGTTATTCAAGTGAGATCCCTTCAGTAAAAGTCCTGTCTGTAATCAGGACTAACCCCAGTGCAGACATCCAGTCAGACAGAGAAACTTGAAAAGCAGCCTACCAGCCAGGTGGAAAAAGGCTTTCCTATGGTATCAGTTGAACAACAAGCAGGGTGTGAACTGTCAATATGATACAGTGGAAGCAGAGCCAACCTCACTTGGAGATGCACAACTGGAGATATCACATCACAGGCAATGGCACGAATAGCCCTTCTTCATGTAGCACCAGACATCTCCCTCTGTCAAATTAGTTATGGTTCTGGGTGCTTCAGCTAGTGTGAAGGCAGTGATAACATGAAGAAAACTGAGTAGTGGCCAAAATGTTGAAAGGCAAGAAGAGAGATATGTCCAGAAGCACTACTAAGTGTTAATTAGTTTACTCATTTCAACTATAAATAGTAGAATTAGTATTTCTTTTCTATAAAGCCACGTCAAATAGAATTACCTAGGGTTACCCAGCAGTGGTACTGAAAAAATATGGGTAAGCTTGTACCTACAAATATTAATGAGACAGATTTTCCCAGAAATAGGAACAAATTACTGGCGGGAAGTTAAGCCTAATGGAGAGGGGGGGTCTTCAAATGAATTGTCAGAAATGTTACTGCCATGGCAAGAAAACAGTGAAGACACCTTTTTCTTTTGTATTTATTGACCAAAACATACCAAAAGCAATTTATGACTAACTGAAACACATTGCAACAATTTTCTTCGATTGGTCATTAGCTGCCTTTATAATTGTATAGGCTGCCATGGCATAAAAATTGACCTATGGTCAATCTCCCGTGACCAAATGGAAGCTGAAACTTGGGATCTTCTGAGGATGGAAGAAATACTGGAATGCAGGTCACATTCAGGAGTAGACCTGTGGCCCCAGACCTGGTATACAGAAGCTTGAGAAGGATGAGAAACATCCTGGATGTTTAATCAAATGGCAAAGCAGCTAAGCAGCTGCAAGGAAAAATAAAAAACAATGAGGGAACTCAGGGAAAGCACGATGGAGAGGATTTGGACAAGACAAATATACATTTTTAAAAAACAATACCATACTTTTAAGAAAAGAAGTAGAGTGACAAATGAGGAAACTGCATGAGAGGTGAAAAATTATATAGAAAAAGGAGATGATAAAGAAGAAAATGAATACTGAAAAGTGTCAGATGAGAGAAGAGAAAAATGCGAAAGGAGAAAAAGCCTGGAAAAAAAGGAAGAGGGTAGAATTAATTTTTCAGGTTGGTAAGAGCTGCTGGAATTACCCTTTTGCAGAAGGAGAGGACAATGGGCACAGCTCCTATAAAGCCTTGTCCAGAACTACTGCCAGTGGTGCTGCCAAGTGGCCATGAGCCCTCTCAGGCGTGAGCCCTGCTCTGAGGTGCAGTGCAGCCACAGAAGCAGCAGCCACGTGCAGTTATTGAAGGTCTGTGGCACTCTCCCTCCCAAGTGCCAAGTCCTGTGCCTTAGCCAAAGTCTAATCTGGGCAATTAACTTCTGCCTGCATACATTTCCCAGCAGTTTCCCTTGGAGGCACTTCAAGGCATGGCTCCTATTTGCAGAGCCACATGGCACCCCCAAACACCTTGTTAAGGGTTTGATGCCCCACTGAAAGGAAAGCCAGTCCCCTTCCCTCCCGGGGTGTCTGCTCTGCTGCCAGTGGTGCTGAGCTCCCTCACAGAAGTGTCCAAGAAGGAATCTCTTCTCCATTCAAGCAGGCAAGCAAGCACCCTATGACAGAGCATCCCACCTCCTCTGGGAGCTACTGTGTTGCCTTCCTGGACGGTAATATGGTTTAGCAGGAGCCAAGGGGTGCCAAGGTGTGTTTCTGTCTTGGGAACAGGCATCCCTGGGGCCCAGGTCCTGCCTGTAAGCTCAGTTCACTTCTTTTTGCTCACAAGGAGACAACTGATCTCTGCTGGAGGGCTGGGTGCCTCTTGTTTGGCCTGCAGGAAAGGTGTCCTGGAGTCAGCTCCTGCACATCCTGTGCTATGCTCCCATCAGAGTTGGACACGGGAGCCCCAGGATGCAGGTATGCTCCTCATTTGGACATTTGGACTCATGAGGCTCCTGCAGTGGGTGGCCATTCATTTTCTCTGAAAGACCAGTCAGAGAAACAAACACATCAAAATCCATCCCACGCGTGTTCCGCGTGTGACACAGCCCAGTTCAGCACTGTGAGACTGCACCTCGACTCCTGCATGCCTTGCTGCAAGAAGGACATTGAGGGGCTGGAGCATGTCTGGAGGAGGACAACAGAGCTGGTGAAGAGTCTGGAGAGTGAGGCATACCAGGAGTGTCTGAGGGAGCTGGGTGTGCTCAGCCTGGAGTCAAGGGAGACCTTGCTCTCTGTAACTACCTGACAGGAGGCTGCAACCAGGTGGGGGTCAGGCTCCTCTCCCAGACAAAAAGTGACAGAACAAGAGGAAATGCCCTCAAATTTCACCAGGGGAAGTTTAGATAGGTTATTAAAAAATTTTTCTTCAGCAAAATGGTGATCAAGTAATAGAATAGGCTGCACAGCGAAGTGGTGGAAATGTCCCTGGAAGAGTTCACAAAATGTGTAGATGTGGTGCTTAGAGTCATGATTTAGAGGTGAATCTGGCAGTGCTGGATTAAGAGTTAGACTCAATGATCTTAGAGGTTTTTCCAACCTTAATGATTCTGTGCTTCTATGAAAGAGCTGAAAGAACCAGAAATACCAGAGCCTGATTGCTACCTGTAAATCCAGTATGTGGCCCTTCAGGTCATGCCTCACTACCTAGGAAAGTGGCTGAAATTATAGAAAGAAAAGGAGCTCATAAAAGAGCAAGAAATTGTATTTTCACATCTTCTGGAAGTTTTGCTGCTTCTGAGTCCCCTGTTGGTGTTCTGGACAGTGACCCACCTTGCTAGGGCTTGGATGAGCAGAGGGGATTCTTGCCCTGCAGAGGTGATTCCTTCCCAGCAAACAGGGCAGGTGGCCATGGGGGCTCCTGCCAGGTGAAGCCACATCCATTTCTGGAGGCTGCACACGAGTGGGGAGCCAGAAGAGCTGGTGTGAGGCTGAAGCCAGATCCATTTCTGGAGGCCAAGTCTGTGCTGCACATGAGTGGGGAGCCAGAAGAGCTGGTGTGAGGCAGTCCCTGCAGAGTGTGGTGGGAGAATGGATGTCCTGAGAGGCTGTGAGGCAGAGGAGTGGGAAGCTGCAGCCAAGGCCTGTCCCTTGCCCACATGGCAGCACAACACAGTTGTGACTCTTGCAGAACACAGCAGAAGCTGTGAGCATTGCAGACTTCCATGCCACCACTCGCACATCTTTCTCAGAAATCCATCAGTTCAGGGGAAGTTATGATGAAGGCAGAGCAGCTCCACACCCAAAATAGAGAGGGCTTGTCTGCAGGCTGTTTAGAGAGTGACAGGAATGACCACCGTGAGTTAGCCATGAAGAGGGTACTTGCAATGCCTGGATGTAAGGGGAGGGGTAGCTCCAAACACTATTTTCACAGGTGCAGGCCCAAGTGAAACAGCATCTGGAAGGGTGTGTACAATTTCAGTAACTAACAGCCAGGAAAAATTGTTTTGAATTGGAAGCGAGACAGAAAATGGCTGGGATAATTGGGGAACTGAAGAGGCTGTCCTGTGAGAGAGATGAAAACAGGTGGTGGGATCAATCTAGCCAAACAAAGGCTCAAAGGGATTTCAGCTCATGTCTATAAATACTGCAACGTGGAAAGAGCTATGGGACATAGTTAGCAGTAGAAAAAAACCCCAGAAACTGTGCATGACTGCATTTGGATCAGAAATTAGAAGACATACCCAAACTCTTAGAACAAGAAGGTGCTTGGAACAGCCTTCCCATTAAAAAAGAATGGGCAAATTCTTACTGTTAAAATAATGCAAGAAGTTTATGAAAATAGTAGTATGGTTTGGTGTTTTCAGAAGCAGAAGTCTGAAACTGGTAACACAGAAGCTCTGACATTATTAAATTAATGCTCTTAGATGTGATAACTCCACCGGATCTGCAACATGGAATTTGTAAAAATCTCCTACAGTTTATAGTAAGATGCTCTGTTTTCAAATCCATGCAAGTAAGATGTTACTTTAGACAAAGACTATCACATAGAAACCAAAGTCTTCTGCTAGATTCTGGCTTAATAGCATCCACACTTGATTCCAGCAGGAAACTAATAATTTACTAGAGGGAGTAGAATTTTGTTCACATATTGGTATGTGCACACAGCACTGCATGTACACTCTCTGGTTATGACAGATCCGTTTGCCCAATGCTGCACTTATGACAGAATTAATTTTTAGATTCATTCCTCAAAAGTTATAAAACAAGTTTACTTTGACTTGCCAGTTCAATTACTGGACTTTGAATTTTAATTTCTTAAATAGGATAATGATAATTGTGCCATACACATAAGGAGAAATACTGCATTCAGGAAAAAAAGCCTTGCTTAGAAAAATAATTGCATGCCTGTGTCACTGAGAAGATGCTCTTTAGAATCACTTGGTGATTTGTGGTGGCCCCTTTTATATAAGTACCATGAGATGTTGTTCTTTTCACACACCTGAAATATCTGTCCACTCACAGTGTTTCAAGCTAGTCACTAAATGAATTTTCTGTTTGGGACTGTGATTTTTGCAGTATTTTAGTAATGTTATTTTTATCTAACAATTCTCTTGCTCTGGGCAGTACAGAGGACTCACGTTTAAGAGCTGTTACTCAGAAAACACCATTATCAAGGGAAAACATCTCAATATCCGACCTCTTGGCTGGGACTTGAGCTTCCCAGTCCTCAGCCTCACCCTGAGCTGCCAAGACCTGGAGCCAGAAAGGAGGAGGATTAGGGACAGGGGGTGCTGTCACAGCTTGGGTGGGCAAAGTGAAGGTGTAAATCTGGGCAAAGCAAGTGGGTGGCTGGTAAGGATGGGGTGGCTCCCAGCATGGACTGACCATCTGCCCCAGCTCCACGCTGCTCCCTGCCTTGCCAGGGCTGTCCTGCAAGGGCAGCATGGGCTGAAGGTCTGCCGAGGGGATGAAACCTTGTGCTGAAACTGGAAGGCAAAGGAGAGAACACAACATTTGAGGGCTTTCTTTCTGTGGAGATGGTGGAAAAATGGGGCAGCTGTCATTCATGGGCTGCAGGGTAGCTGGGGCACTATCAGATCCAGATGTAACTGCTCTGTGTCAAAAGGATAGATCAGTCCAAAAGAAAAATGGAGATATGAAAAAATTCTGTCATTGTGGAAAGCAAGAAAACAGTCTATCTGACAAATGTATTTATTTCTATCTGTAACCTTTGGCTACTTTCACCTTCAAATGAATATGAGTATTATAAAGCCTTTTTAATGGTAAAAAAAAAAGTTATTTTCGATAACACAGGGAAAGATGTTTTTTGTTTATTAAAATACAGTCACAGTAGAAATTCTTACTGAGTGTGTGGTAAGAGCCCAGACATGTATCTCAAAGCCAAGACTGAGGGTTATGTCCTGGGCTGTTTGTGTACTCTGGGGTATATTTTTTAATTTGTTATACCTCTACTTTGCCTTGGAGACATCAGTAGTGATCCATCTCACAGTACTGATCCATCTCACAGCACTGCAAGGTTATGTTCACACAAACTGAAGTGTGCTCCAAGATCCTCAGGCATCAAGTGCTGTTGGATCCATTATTACTGTATTTATTTTATTTTAATTTTTGCTAACTGGAATACTTTAACTGGTGGAATATAAGTGAATATTTCTAAATGGTATATTTCTAAATGGTGAGAGAAGCACAGCCCATGATCCAATGCAGGAAATTTTGTAAATGCAGATGAGGCAAGCCATGAGGACAGGAATTGCACAGCTGACCTGGCTGTGAAAGAATGCCTGTGAAAAGGAAGACATGCCATTTCTGCCATTTCCTCACTTAAGAAACAAGCATCTAAGGAACTGATAGTCAGAAATGCTTATGCACTCTGAGGAGGATAAATTTGGGATGATTACCAGGACTGGCCTAGAAGACATTTCACCAGACTAACCAAGTATAGCCTCCACGTATGAAGGCTAGTTTTCTTGTGTGTATGTATAGCTGTGGTTTTTAATTATCACACTCACCAATGTTCTTGAGGGCTGCCAATGAGCTACAGTTAAAGCAGTGAATTTTGCAGGCACCTGAAGGAAGTGTTTATGTGTACACAGTGTGGGGTCACCCCTGTTGCTTGGTCTCAGCTTACTGCTCTCTAAATCTGCGACCCATGCATGTGTTGCTGTGTTTCACAAACAAGCTGGAAGGCAACAGTGCTCGGGTTTCATGTGCTCTTAATCACTTCTGCCAAATTCCAGCCCTTTGTTTTCCTCTTCACCAAGTGTGCCCAGACTGTGGCAGGTCAGTCTCAGCTGTGGAGGGTGGGTAGGTGCAAGCAAACTCTGCCCATATTGTGAGTGGTGAGACAGGCACCAGCACCAGTCCAGGTTTGTGGCTGCACAGGCAGCACCCAGACAAATACTCCAGGGCAAATACTCCTGCCTTTCTTCCCAGTTTAGCATGGGTTTGGGTGTGTTACAAGCCCTTATTAGAAGATTTATGTCATCCCATGCCAGGATTATCTTCTGTCTAGCCACTCATGAGCTAAACTTTTCAGTCTCTGCTATAGTTTAAAGTGACCAAAATCAGTTTGAGATCCAATCACTCCAAACATCCCAGTAGTTGGACTTCAGGTGCAACACCAGCTGGTGCAGCTCCAGGACAATTTTGCAGCTCTGGATGTGCACTGCAGAAAAAAAAATCAACCAACAAAAAGGAAGACTGTTCCAGTTTGCTTCCCTAGACCTCTCACTGCAGTTTCAGGGCTGTTTTGCTGGTGTAAAGGAGATGCTGGGAACCTCTAGCTAGAAACAGAGGGAGGACAGTATTGGGCACCATGGATTTAGCTTGGATTTAATTTTTCTGGATCAGTACCCTAAGCTCTTAGTGACTACAGAGCCACAGATGTTGATAGTTGATAGGCCAGCACAGCTGAGCAGCCTGAATAACCCCACCGTGCCACTGGCTCCCACTCTCGAATTCCCACTGCAAAGAATCCCACAGGTCACATGGAGAACTGAGCTCACAGCTGGGTGTCAGACAATCCTGAGCCCTAATCCTGCTCTGACAGCTCCCTGTTACAAGACATGGTGTTACCTCAAGGGCACTGAGCACGTTTTGTCAGCTTCCTGTCTGTAGAGCATAAAAACTCCTCCAGACTGGCCTTTGCTTCAAGAAAACATCAAACATAATTAAACTGGCTCTTAAAAATACATAGTAGACAGAGCTCCTAGTCTCCCTAAACAATGTCCATTGGGAAGTCTTATTTAGTAGTTTGTCATCTTCTTAGGTGAAAAGTAAGGTCAGTAATATCAACCATGCTGGACATGGAGAACCATTCACCCTGGATAGCTATTATTATTATTATTATTATTATTATTATTATTATTATTATTATTATTATTATTATACCTCAGAGTGGCAATGAATGGCCTTATCTGTGAGTGACTGAACAGCATGTCAATACTACAACTTGCTGTGTCTCATTCTAATGCCTAATTAAATGCAGGGTGAGCACACCTGTTCAATGCAGAGGGCACTAGGTCCTCAGCCAGCCATCCTCAGAGCCCTCAGCTCCCTGCCCCGCCAGCCAGCCGTGATTCCACCTACAGACTGATCCTGAAGCAGTCAGACTGATCCAGAAGCAGTCAGCTTCCCCCTCTGCAGTGCCTTTCTCCTCAGCTTTATTCCTCACCAGAGTAACTGGGAATGTGGGGTCCTTATCCCATCTGGGGACCTGCATTACCCAAGAGTGCTCTCCCATCACCTGCTCTGCCTGTTGATTGTCTGACACTGTCTCATCATTGTATTGACATTAGCAGTGCCACCTGGGATAAAGTGGCAATGGGGTGATAGATGCAGAGGTTGTTTCATCAGAGATGGGTCAATTCATCACTTCTAGGGTGGAATTTCTGGGTGTCCAGTGCTGCTGTTGTGGTGAGACTGACATGCCTGAGATGGCTCAAAGCAAAGACCTGAAGTTCACTGTCATATTTCAATGAATGTTTAAACACCTGCTTTCCAAATCAGCTTCTTTCCAAGATGATAAGTATTTAACCCCTCCTCCAAATGGAGCAGTGGTCTCAAAAGATTTTTAATTTGACTATAGCTGTGTTTATAGGATATTTTCTTCTTTGAAATTCAAGGTTAATGCATCTCTTGGGCAGACTCAGGGTCTCTCATTTGATTTTAAATTAAGAAGCCTGGAGAGTTCATTACTTCTGGGGCAAATGGTAAAACTGCTCAGTTCTTCAACAAGCCATGAGGTGGAAAACTGCAGGGCCGTTCAGTCCTCTTGCTAGGTGTGGGGGAGCTGCAATGATCCATGAAAAGAAGATTCAAATGTGTTCACCTTGTTCCAGTATTTGTCAGCAAAAGATGCAGCCTGCTGTCCTGAGGTCATGGGAGGTTTCCAGGGCCCTTCCTGGCATTTAAAAACAAGCAGAGGGCTTGAGTAGTTATTTCTGACACAAAATACCATACTCTAAAGCAGAACATCTGGTTTAGTTGACACCAGCTGGGGATGACCTGAAGGCAAATCAGGAGTTGCATAATTACACTTAGCTTCTAAGTGAAATTAGGGATTTAGTCTGGAAATTCTGTTGAAGCTCTCGCTCTACTCTGATCTCCTGCCTCTTACACCAGTTATAGTATAATCCTGCAAAATGCAAACACTGAGCTAACCAGTGCTGGCAGAATTTCCTTCACAGTATCTGTACAGCTGCTTTTGAGTGGGCCCCACAGTGTGCTGCAGAGGGGAAGGGTGCATTCAAATATATGAGGAAGAAAAGATGCTACACCCCAGCACAGTAAGGACATCTACCTTGAAGCGAGTCCAGATGAGGCCATCAAGTTGATTCGAGGGATGGAGCACCTTTTCTATGTGAAAAGGTTAAGAGAAATGGGATTGTACAGCCTGGAAAAAAGGTGGCTTGGGGTAACCTAATTGCTGCCTTCCAGTACCTGAAGGGAGCCTACAAGAAGGTTGGAGGGGACTTTTGTAGATCAGGTAGTGACAGAACAAGGGGAATGGCTTCAGTCTGAAAGACAGTGGGTTTAGATTAGATATTAGGAATAGATTATTTACTGTGAGGGTGGTGAAACACTGAACAGGTTGCTCAGAGAATTTGTGGATGCCCCATCCCTAGAAATCTTTAAGGCCAGGTTGGATGGAGCTCTGAGAAACCTGGTCCAGTGCAAGGTGTCCCTGTCCATGCCAGGGGGCTGGAACTAAATGATCTTTAAGGTCCCTTCCACCTCAGGTTCTATGACTCCATGGTTTTATTTGCCTTTCCCCCAAGTGGTGTGTGAAGGATCACCTTGCTGTGGGGCAGAGGTGAGCACCATCCTGCCAGTGATCTGACTTCTCACTTGAAGAGCTTTCTCACCAGCTTGGCCTCCATGCTGCATAGCATCAAAAAAAGCTTGACTATGCTCAGTTTTTCTTTTTTCTTTCCATATCTCTTGCCTTTCCTCCAATTAACACTTTCAAAGTATGGAAGAATATGCTCCATCCCTTCCATTTTCTTCTGCTGACCCTTCCCTTCATTGCAGTGTTTTGCATAGAAAAAGCTTGATTTTTTTCCACATTTGCTTTGGGTCTGTTTAATAACTCTCTTGGAGACAAAATCAGTGTGATTCAAATGTTATTAGCTTGGGCTCAGGGACTCTCATCAGTGTCAATCTTTCCTCACATGTCTCTCTGCTGAAGTCCACATTTTTATGTCAAGACACCCTGCAACTTTTTTTCCCCCTCTTTAATCCTCATCTGGCATTGCTCAGGTAATGGGGGATGAAAGTACCTGAAAAAAGGAAAAGCCAAGCCTAACCCATGAAGACAGTCTGAATCAAAGCTTCATCAAGCTGCTTTTTCCTTCCCACCGGCTCTGAACCAAAACAAGGAATAAGACATCTTTTCATCTTATGCCTCACTTGTGATGAAGAATATTCTGTCCTAGTAGATATCACACAATCCCTCAGTTGACATCCCTCACTGTGTTTCAGGTAAAGGGTTGTATCCTTGTGGTTGTGATATCAAGCCCCTCAAGATCCGAGCCCCCCAAAATTTGAATCAAATTGAAGTTTCTTTTGCTGCTAATCAGTAGCTAGAGCTGGACAGTTATGATTAAGCAATTGCATTGTGAACATTGTGTGCTTGACAATCAATCTTTCAAAGGCAAGGGAAGACAGTCCCAAGCTGAATGGGCTGTTTGGACAAGAGCCACCTAGAGTGAAGTCAGCAGAAGTGAGCAGTAACTGGGGGAAAGGTAATTCCAGCAGTGGGAGATCCTGACCACCAACCCATTGACCACCTACTCAAAATGAACCCAACTCAAAAGGAGGGAAAAACTGCATGCAGACTAATTAGCATGAGAATGAGAGGTAAAACTTGGAAATAGAAGTTGCAGTACTAATTAATGAAAAAGTTATGTAATCTGTAACCAATCAATGCTGATGCCTTTGTTAAAATGTATAAATAGCACAATCTTTTGATGATTGAAGATCCAGCCTTTTGTGAGTTATGTCCCAGCTCCCTACTTTGCACAAAATAAATAAAAAATAGAAATCACACCTCATCTTGGTGTGAATTGGTGCTGTGCACCCAACAACAAGCCTGTGTTTGGGACAACAGCTGGAAATATGATAAACATAAATGAGAGACTTCCTTGGTGTATAAAGATAAAACTGAAACTTCCACTGTGAATCCAAATAAATGTTCTTCAGCATTAATTTCTCAAAAGCAAAAAACTCACAAAGCATTTTTATAGATTTGCTTCTGTTCTGTATTCTAAAAATCTTTTTTACAGATTTTATTGTAAAGCAGTTACATAATCACCTGCACCACATATAAAATATGTAATTGTATCTTGGAGGACAAAATAGGCTTGTTCTGGTAATAAAAATTGTCTATCAGTAGAATTTTATAAATACAGTGCAGCATGCAGAACCAGCCTTCTTTTAAAATGCCTTCTCCAGTACCACAGAGGTATGTCCTTTATATAGCTCCAGTCTCTGGTCAGCCTAACATTGACCCCTCTTACTAACGCCAAATGTTTTGCCAGTTTGCAAGAACCACCAAAACTGTAGCAGGAACTTGTGGAACTCTTGATATAACCTTGTACACTGATACCCTTCTGGGTGATGGGGCACTGCTTCAGATAGCCTAGTAAATCCCTTCTGAACTCTGTAACTCCAGTCTTAGTTTTGCCCTGTGCATTCTGCTGTACCCTCATGTGCCACAGCAGAGAGAAGGGGGCTTTGTACACGCTGTGCACATTGCTTCAGATGCTCCCATCTGCAGTGTAAGCTTGTCTCTTGTGTATCAGCTACGTGCTTCTCTGAGCTAGCATACACTTCAGAGGAGAAACAGTGATGAAATGCAGAGACAACCTCATGGCACGAGTCCCCAGCAGGTAGCTATGGCACAGAAGAGCTGCTCGGTGGTCATTATGTAAACTATTCCTACAGGGACTCTCTCTCTGCAGACTAATAATTCTATTCCTGTGTTCAAAGTACCACACCAATTAAAACCAATTAAACACATATTCTTCTCTGGGACTGAGACTGTTGCTAGGGAAGTACAACTGTACCTCTGCACTTGCTGCTGCAGAGCTCCCATCCTGGCTGTTTCCAGGACATCCCAACAGCACATGCATACACAGGACAACCAATATTTAAACTAAGTGAAAAAATTTGGTGTAAGTACCTCCATGAGCTTCTGCTTCAGCTCAGCAAGACCTTAAGAAATTGAGTAGTTCAGAAACATTTTGCCAGTTTTACTCAAATTAGCAACACAAGAACCATTTATTTTTTCCTTCTTTAATGCAACAATATAGATGCTGCTAAATAAGCACCCCTCTTCATAGTAGTAAAACAGGAGGTCAGATTTTAAGAGCTGCGCTTGCCCTCGTGTTTCTTAGAAGCCTTCTGTCTCCATGTTGACAGTGCAGCTGTTCACTGAAAATTATGCAGAAAGATTAATAAAATCTTAGCTGGAATCTAAAAACGTATGGCAAGTCCAAAAGTTTTTTAAGTAAGCATGGATCATGTTGTTCAGATGCAATAGCTGACACATTTTTACCTTATGGCTGTAGTAGTTATCAAGTGCAAATTGTAAAAAAAAAATTTAATAGAGGAAAGTAAATCAATCTGACTTCAGCCACATCCTGTCACAATTTCTCCTAATGTTCCATGATGATCCAAGAGGCTGGGGAATATAATGTGACTACCGTCCAGCAGCAAAAATGTTATCACACACTTCAAAGCTACTGGCTGCCTTTCCTCTAACAAAGTCAGAGCTCTAACGTGCACCCTGATGAAAACAGGATGGCCCCTTTCAAACTGAGATGACAGACGAGGCAGTAAGACGAAACCAGCAGAAGCCAGCACACGCAGAGCTGCAGTAAATCTAAGCCATAAACAGAATGCCTCCTGCACTTCTAATCCTCCAAGGGCCCTGCACTTTCTGAAAGCCCGGCAGCAGCACTGCTGCACCTTTCACCTTGCAGACCTATAGGCAGCCAGAGAAGCAACGATTCTGGTGCTTTAAAATGACTCACGCCCGTGAAACTGTCGCTTTTCACACGTTTGGGGAGGGCTGTGGCTGTCGGTGGGCAGCCAGGGAGGCAGCCTGGTGCAGCCCCAGGTGCAGCCATACGATAGGGCTGCCCACACACTGCTGCAGGACTCCCTGTTCGGGATCAGTTAAGCTTCTGACACCGTCACTCACAGTGAAGTGCTCCTGATGGGAGCCGTGCTGCAAACCTGGCTTGTAAACCAGGGGATTAGCAACTAGTCTGTAGGTCCCAAACCTCATGTCTTTCACATGGTGTATTTAAACATTTTTAGTTTATTAAAACTAAATCCATGAGGAACTGCATGCTGTGGCTGGACTTCCAAAATATTAAATCAAAACCCAGTTTGATGCAACACTAGAGCATGACCCAATATTTGCATACACAATTAATCAAACTGCTGAGATTAACTGCTCTACAGACATGATTCATGTTGTTTTGGTTTTCATTTTGAGAGCTTAAAAATGGCTACTGATTCTGAAAACTAGACCTTGTAGAAATGAAGAAGTCTTACCTAATGTTCTGAGAACTGAGATAACTAAATTTGAACAAGGAAAACCACATTTAAAAATATTTTAAGTGTCACATGTCTGGACTGCAGTACATGTCTGGACTAGATGTATTTATATGCATTGTGCTATTAGCACCATTAGACAAATGAGCAACTGAGGCACAGGGCAAAACAGATTTGGTTTCAGTTAAAACACCTGCATCTAAGTGCCTGAAGTACAAGATGGCACCTGCTCAGTGTCTACACGCTGGTTACGGGGGGTGGAGATGAGCAAGGGTCAGAAGAGTGACTGAGTTGGACAAATGCAGGATCCCTGATTGCTCAGTTACACATCACATATTTCTGAGAGAGCACAGCTACCCCTCCTGAAGGCTGGGCCATGGGCCTGGTGCATGGGAGAGAGCACAGCTACCCCTCCTGAAGGCTGGGCCATGGGCCTGGTGCATGGGAGAGAGCACAGCTACCCCTCCTGAAGGCTGGGCCATGGGCCTGGTGCATGGGAGAGAGCACAGCTACCCCTCCTGAAGGCTGGGCCATGAGCCTGGTGCATGGGACACGACCCCCACACTGTTCTACTTTCTGCACACACCGCTGTCATACCCTGTGCAGAAAATCTGCCCTGATGGCCTGGTGACTCTTTGAAGTCACCTTCAAAAGAGCACCAACAGAGAGCCTGCTTGAGGTTAGACAAAATGCTTCTGTCACACACAGCAGCAGTTTCATTCAGGGCTCTGTCCTCCTGCTAACAACCTGAATTTGTTTTATGGAAAAGAATGGACAAGACAGCAAAAGTACAGATAGCATGACTTTTCTCTGTCTTTCAGAAGGCAATAGTTCTATCTAGGCAGAGAAGGAGTATTTGAAGAATGGGCCAAAGGCTAAGAGGCTTAGTGCTGAAAATGGCCTGGGGAAGGACAGAAGGAAGCATATAATCTAGTTTTGGTGGAAAGTCAGGAACTACAGAGATCTGTAATAATTTCATACCATAATGATTTCATCTTGCATCACTCTTCTGAAGGATTTTAAGACCAACAGAAAGGCTGTTCTGACTGAACACACAAGGGATGGAACTAACAACTTGTTCTACCACAGCATTTGATTTCGGTCAGGAGGTTGAAATTACAGCCTTTCAGAAAACAAAGATACCTTGTGTCTACAAGTATCACTGTGACAATTCATTTCTGCTTGGCAGAAACATAGGTCTCACCAAATCCTCCCCACTGCACTGTAGCTGAAGGTAACTCAGGTAAAACCTGTCATCCAGGGCACAAAGTACAAGGAATCTGCTCTGAGCTCATTCCCAATCCAGGTATCATCTCTAGACTGGGCAGGCAGCTTGACTGAGGATCCTATATATAAAATGTTGGAATGATGATGTGTGCCCTGAGTGGTTGCTGCCCAGGTGTGCATGGTTTCCTGAGGTTCATAGCCAGGAGAATGAGCACACACAATGAACCAGGCAATGTGTCCACTACCAAAGAAAGGCTGTAGTATTTTTTTGTTTTCTATGCCAGCAGTGATCTATGTTGGGTTGGTTCCTGGAAGAATGCTTCTTGGATTACAGATATCCTTTAATCAGCCACCCACCTCTCACAGTGCTCTTGAGAGCAACCAGCATGGTGTTTTCCTAGCCGGTCATTTAGGATCTCTGTTGTTCTTCACCTTGATACATAGGTAAGACATTATTTTCCCAAAGAGTAATCCACATCAGGACAAGTTCTGTTTCCTGAAATGTGCTAAACAACAGCTGTGTGCTGTCAGCTGCTGAAGGTATTTGTGCTAACTGTATTTCTACCAGGAGGTTTAGGGGCATTGTTAGTGAAGACAAGAATGGTCAAGTAGTAAGGGCTGAGATGTGATAACATCTGACTTATCCAGGACACTAGTGCAGTAAGAGTCAGAAGAGTACCCCAGCTCCTGTAAGGCAAGCATAGAAGATAGTACAAGAGATCCTTTAACATTACAGAATGATTTCATACTGTTTTTCTTCCAACAACTGCAGGCCTGAGCACTGTGAACACAACTGAGAGCAGAGAGGTTTGCTCTCCAAAAACTCCTACACTTCTTACCTAACACAGCAGGTGAGTTTCAGTAACATATTCTCTAGGGATTAGATACCAGTAGCTCTACAGGTGAAAAAGACTACTACTAACTAGCAGATTTCTGCTTTAACCATGGGCCTTTCTCATTTATACACAGGAGATGAACCATAAAAAACACGTTTTATGTTAATTTGGTGTAGTCTGCTTTTTCCATTTCATTTTGAATTTAAAAATAAAGCCAGATTCTCTGCTGACAGTTGGAGAGCTGTAATTCTGAATGACTGTATTCTGAGGATTACTCCTCTTATTAAATAAGCACTGCTTTGGTTCAAAGGACTACTACTCTGTAGTATTATCCAGAAAAGAAAGAGAACAGAAAATGTGCAAGATTCTCAACAGTTTGTCAGTCCATGCTCCTTGAATCCCGAGCCTCTGGGAATGACCCATCTACCAACAAAGTGCTCCAAATCCAGCTCAGATGCTCCAGCAGTTCCCTGGTTTTTGACATCAACATCCAGAAGAGCCAACTCCCAATTCCGTGTTCCTGCCAATGTAATTTAAGCAAATACTTTGTGTCTGATATATGATACAACCATTATCCTATTTCTTAAGCTTTAAACATCAGATTTCATCGTGTTCCCAAAGTGGTACATACAAAAATATATTAGCCGGTAATGGCTGTTTTTCAAGCAAAACTTGCACTCCTTCATCTAGTCCGTAAGTAATAAATTTAGAATTCATACTGCACAAGTAACCAAACTCAAGATGATTAAGCTTCAGGGAGGAAAAAGCACACACATGAAGTAATGGCCCAAGAATTTCACTCCAAAGAAACTCCAAAAACCGTTTAGAGCACAAGGAAAAAGGCCTTAAAGTATATTTGTTGATAACAATAGATAAAAAAACCCCCAAACAACCCCACAATAAAGGTAACATACAAAAATTCCTAATTTCAGGCACTGTTTATAAATGGGTAAGTCCTACAGTTATTACTTAAAAGTATGCTACAGAAAAATTTGAGTAACTGATAAATTACTAGTCTATCAGTTTGAGTAACTGATAAATTACTAGTCTAATTCCTTTTAGCAGGTTACACCTGCAAATACTGTAAAATTCAGCATAAAATAAAAACTGTGAGAAAAACACCCCACTAATTATATTTGGGCAATGATTCTATTCCTCAACATGTATCTGAATTGTTTCCAAACCTACGATTTCAAACAACCAATGTTTTATTTTTTTTCAAGCACAATATAGCCAACAAGCCATAGCAATTAAAAAAAAAAACAAACCAAGAAGGCTCCTTCACAACGGGATAAACATCCTCAAACTTTCAAAGACTTGTCAGGCTAGAGTCACTGACAAGGTATAAAACACAGTATTAAACCTCCCCAGCTCACATTCTAGTTCTTACTACCCCATCCTTTCCATCTTCTCACTCACAAGAAAATTCCAGGCAGGAAACAAATACATAGCAACAGGAGTCCTTACTGCAGTGCTAGGGGATAACACTGGTCCTTTGAGAGACAAAGGCTGAGTATCGTCTAAGCGTCCCTAAACCATTTTCACTTTTCTATAAATAAAGCTGCTTATCACTGTACTTAAGCTTCAGGAACTTTAATTAGACCAAGAATTCCTCTAATGATTAGATAAAGGCTGTTGCAGTGGACTGCTAACAGTCTTAAAAGCAATAGGATCTTTCCTCCCTTCTCCTCCTTACAAGAATCTTACTTGGGAAAGTAACCACTGTCAAATAAAAAAAAGCCTCCTTTCAAAAGCATATTTTAACCTTCTGCTTATGAAGTGGAGAGGAAATTATTATATACCTCAGCTCATCCTGCAATTAAAAATTCCAACTTTGCCCCGCACTTAACGCCAAGAAATCAGATAAGCACTAAACCCCAAAACAAAGTGTACACCAGCTAACAGTCTGAAATGCTGCACTCTTCAGATGCTTTAGGAGAGAGAAGCAAACTTCTGAAGTATCCTGAACTCAAACTCTATAACATGCAGGACAAAGATTTACATCTGTATATCCCAGGTTAAGTTAGAGCATCCACTGACAAGAGTTAATTATTTAGAACTTCTAGAATGTTTATTAATGACCCCATGTTTGTTTGACCTTGAAATGTTGCTGGTTTATTGCACTTGCCTGCAGCAGTAGCTGTTTCCAAGGAGGCTGCTTAGCAGCGGTGAGATCTGCCAGGAGGACGGGGTGTCACATTCTTACTCATTGTGTTTACTCAACAGCACAATCCAACTTTCCAGAGACATGAAACTACAGCAATTTGACAGTGGCTATTTACTGCTTTGTGAACTTGGCCAGGTGGCCAAAGTCACTTTTAAAGTGTGTAATCAATCTACAGATCTATTTTAAAACCTGTGCCGCAATCAGCACTTAAAAACCACACAGTTTTACACTAGTTGGGTCAAATTAATTTTATTATGCTTCATGATGAATTGCCACCAGTGCAACATCCTATTCACTGTACATTTCAAAAAATTCACATACTAAAAATTTCAGTTTGATAAATGGAAAACTGAATGATTGAGAAGTTCTTACGAATTTCATACGTACAAGTGGCTAGCTGATATTGTCTATGCACATAGAGTGTTGAGATACAAAAGCCTCATGCTAGTTTGTTAATTGCTAAGGCTATCTGGACAGTCAATTAACCAGAATATATAAGAGGCCTTCATTACAATGTTTAGCAACAATGCACCAGTATCATGAAATGCTGTCTTCTGCTCGGAGCGAAAGTGGCAGAGTGCTGAAGCATGCAGCTATGACTAACTTAACTGCCATTGCAGTCTGTATGTCTGAAATTTATCATGAACAAACACTACTTGAAAGTAAATATTAACCTGGACACCACAGGTGTGAGTGTACTTTTTATACTAAGAAATAGAAAACTCAAAAACTTTCTTTGGCCAGTATCTACAAATCAAAGTTTTATTCAATATTGCAACCTCAGAGCTCCCAAAATCCAGAACAGAAATTTGATTAATGAACTGTGATGCTTAATTATTAACTATATTACAGAAATTCCAATTCTGGGAACATAACAGCTAAACATATCTAGTAAGTAGCATGTTAGGAAAACCTCTAGGCCTCATCTGCTTAATTTTAAAATGCCCTATATGCAAAAAAATAAGAGTGCAGTGCCAGAAGTTATATGAAAGCCATACAAATATTTTCCTTATACACAAGTTGCTAACTCCACTGCCATTAGCTACACCAGGCTGCACTTGCACTTGATCCAAAGCTCAAGCCATTACAGCAGCAAAGCTAGCAGGAAGTGTTTCCAGCAGCAGAGGCCAATGAGAAAGTTACTGCAAGAAAGTGAGACCACTTGGCAATTTTTTTTCTCAAGTTATGTGCTTAAATTACTCTTGGAAGGAAGTTAGCGTCCTCTGAATAATTTAACTACAACCTTACCTCTCCCACTACTTTTCAGCAACTTTCTTTTCTCCTCCTACGACTAAATTAATTTGCTAAAGACTAGGTTATAACTGGGTTAGAAATCCAAGCCGTATCATGCAGGTCCAGCCTGTCAAGATCAGGTCAACACTGGGTTTCAGTCAATACTTTTCCGATAACTTAAATTTCGTTTGATACCCTGACTACAGTCAAAGACCCAGGACACTATGTATTAACTACACTCCAAATGTAACTGACTTTAATAAACATTCTGTGTCCAATAATGTGGTTTTTAAAAAGATTTTCTACCTGAAAATTACAGTAAGTACAGTAATTAATGCTGCAGATATTAAATACCCACTTAGCATAGATTAGTATTTTATAGTAGGCAGATGTTCCAATGTTTACTGCACTACAAAGTACAATGTAAATAAATGTGCAAGCTGTGAAATGAAAACCCCATTTTCTGTCCACTTATTCAAATACTATTCTTGTGAATCAGGTTCTTGATCTTCATCACAACCCTTGATCTTAAAGCCAACATATGAAGACAAAATACTGCCATAAAGTTCAGTACTTATCCATAGTGTATAATTCTGAGTTAATGACTTTCCAACCTATAGGATGTAGGATTGGTGTTTCAGCATCTGCTGTGTACCATAAAGCAAAGACTGCGAAGTAATACCACTTGTGTTTATTAGTACACCAATGTCCTACAAATTTTAAGAAGTAATTAAATGCTATTGAAGCAAGCCTTAAATGCAGCCCTTCAGCCTGAAAACCACAAAAAATTGATTTTAAAAATAGATCAAGCTGTAGCGATTGCCAGCCTCCAGTACAGCCCCCAGTAATTCAGACATCTTCATTCTGAAAGTAAGAGCAGGGAAGAAAAAAAAAAACAACAAAAAAACCCCAAAAAACCAACCAACCAACCAACAAAACCCAACCCCCCAAAAATCCCCCAGAAACCCTCCCTAAAACCCCAAACCAAAACAAACCAACCAAAAGTTGAACTTGTTTGCATCAAAGTTACCTTTACCACTATGACAATACAGAGCCACCCTGTTTAACTTCAGATAGAGGTCCCCCATTGAAGAATTTAATTACTACTGCTCTTCAATAGCAGTCAGTACTATAGTTAGGGCAAGGTGATTTTCACAACTAGCTGTGCATTTCTGCAGTGCTCTTGTGTTATGTAAAGCATACTGCTAAGATTTGAACTGCAATTTTTTGATGTATTTGAAACCATGCAATAGGATAAACCAGCCTCAACATTCATATAGCATTTCATTTGAAATCAAGGGGCTAAATAAACTAAGAGCTGCATCACTTAAAGAACATAGTGCTATACTAGGCTTTAATAAGAAAATTTAGATACAGAAAAAGTAGGGTATGAAAATAGTGTTTTCCTTCTTGCATTATAACTAAATTACATTAAGGTTTTTGTCAGTCTCACATATTACAATTAAACTCCCTTATTGATGGAATGGAAAGTATTCACATGTACATTATCATCCAGGTGTAAACTTGCACACATTAACAGGGAGTAGCTTTGTAGAGGATTATGACAAACCTTTACAGATTAAATGAGGTATTGCACAGATTAATAAAAAAGCAAAAGGCAACAAAAATATACAGCAAATTGGTAGAACATTTACATGATAATTTTACAGAATCCATAGACAGAAAGCAGTGTTTAGTATATCATTCACCTTAAAAAATATATATATAATAATATATGATCAATCATCCCATTCGTCATCATCCTCAAAGTCTTCTTCATCATCTTCATCCTCATCTTCATCTGTAAGACAGGAAAAGCAAGTCACTTGCATGCACAGATTTAACATGATAAAAGTATTTCTGATTTCTATCACAATTTTCTGAAAAGAGAACAATCAGTTCAAGGTCGTCATGACAATACATTTAGTAATACTCTATTTTGAGATTGCTAGGCATGACATCCAGTTCAGACAGTTACTAGCTGGAACTTAAATCTAATTTGTTTCTTTACTCACTCTTTTCTTCACAAAGGAAAAATGTGTTTTGTTCTAGAGAAAAAGAATCAGAAGTTCTTGTTTAACAGTTACTGTTTATTACTGTTTCTTAAAGAATGTGCAAGTTGCCAGCTTGTTCCAGACTGGGTGTTAAATTTCAGGAACAGATTAATTTCTGGAATGTAAGAACTGCTTCCCCAGGTTTGTTACATAATGGAATTTGTTTACTTTACAAGCAGGTAAAAAACCAGCCCTCGAAAAAGGGTCTGGTGAGCTAAAGACCATTGTGGATACTGGAATATTCAAAGCTGTGTAATGAACATCATCTTCAAAGTCACTGCTTGTTGACTTTATTCAGCCTTCCACTTTTTTTTTATATGCATCAACACTTTAAAAACATACCCTGATAAAATTAAACTACTTATTTGTTGGACAAGAGCATTTCCTTCCCATAGGCAAAAAATATAAGGGAGCATTTAGCTCCCTTCAGGTATTTAATTTATGTTAAGTACCAAAACTGGCAATTACCACATAGGGCAGCATATCAACAAACCATACTGCACTTGGTCAGATGCTCTGCAGACTGCATGTCCAGTTCTGATATCAAGGCAATCTTCAGAAATGCATCAAAGCCTAAGCAGAACAGATGTATTGCAGCTACTGAACTACATTTATTACAAGCTGGTATTTGAGAAATGCAAATCCTCTTGCAGCCCTAATTTTTCCCAGCACTTAAGCATGGGAAGTTGATTCAGTCCTGGTAGAAGCCTGGTCAAGTAACACTGCTCCTTATCCAGGAGGTGGCAGCCAAAGCCCACCAGAACTGACAGCGCAGGAGCTGAATAATGGCAAGAGATGTAGCGTCAACAAACAGAAAGCATCAAAAAGTTTCTTCCAAAATATTTTGACCACTTATTTCATCAGACAGCTAGTAAACAAAAACAAGTCAGTTGCAACAACAACAATAAAGAAGTTTTTCTAAGGATATTACCTTGCTTAGTAACTTAGTTGAGGATTACTGAGAACTGCTAGACCCCAGTAATTCAAAGCAGCGTGAAGGAACCATTCAGCCCAGCGCCAGGGCACTGCCAAGAGCAGTCTGCCCTGCACTATTTGCTGGAATCCATGCTTTTCTCCAGCAGCATTTTACAATAAAAAGAAGTGTTAACTCTTGAAAACCTGACACTGTGAGGTCAGAAAAATTCCATCAGACGCACCTGAAGAATGAATGGCTTTGCTCCTTTTCTGCATAACTTCCATTAACGCACCCACAATTCCTGAGGTGGGTGCAGGTGTAGGTGGTGCACTCTCCTGACCATCAGATACCTTGGAAAAAGGGTCACAATAGAAAGATGCAATTAGCAAAACAGAATCTCTGTATTTTAAGACAAACTTCCTTGTTTGATTATTGAGTTCATTTTCCACCAGAACAAAGTGTGGAACAGGTTGTTCCTTTAGCTCAAACTGCAAAATCTTTAGTAAAAAAAGTCAACTTTTTTACCATATAACAGAACTGTAGTTAGCCATACCCAAGTTTAAATACATCAGCTCTGATGAAGTGAGCATTCATCTAAAAGAAAGCTTCTTAATATGATTGTACATGCATGACTTGTGTGGCTGCATAACCATTATTTATTTTATCTCTGGAGTATACCACAAAATACTTTTGTTTGGGTTTGTAAACTGAGTCTGCTTTGGGCTGATAATCCCTTCTGAAGTAATTAACTTTGATAATGCCTACCTCTAATGGCAAATAAATATGAACACACCCTTACACTTTTCACAGCAGAAGCCTCGAGTGCAGAAGCAGAGGAGTGGTAAAAAATAAGTATCAACAGGCACAATAGTTTTTAAGAAATTATTTTTAAGATAATCAGTGGCTACAGTAAGAAACAGTAAGAGCCTGTTCTGCAGCAGGGACACTACGGCATCTCTGATGGGCAGCACTTGTTGAAACACAGGCAGACACCTTCTTACAAGCCTCAATATTTGCAGAACACAGGTCCATTTTAAGACGAAAATAAAAACAAACTAATAAATCTAGTGTTTGCCTTCCACTACTGTTACTCCTAAACTCATCCCCTGCAGTTTAGATTATTTAACTGAATAGACAGGAAAGCAGCAATCTTTCATAATCCTTGCAAAAGTTCTGTACAGCCATGATACTATGGCATCACCATTGCAGGATTTATGAATTTTACTCAAAAGTGAGAAATGAGTTTGATAGGGTAATTTCAGGCACCAAAACTCATCTGTAGCAAATGTGTGTTCTTTGCATTTTCTTAGTACAACTGTTTAGTCATAGCTTCAGAAACTCTAAAACTTACAATCCAGCCCCCAAAGCAGAGCCAAATTTTACTGTTCACACTGCATTTGCAAGTCCCAAGGGGACCTGGGTGAGAAACAGCTTTTACTCACAGATTTCAACTGTATACCCTGTCGTATCTGGTCTAGCAGTGCATCTCTTCCTGAGCAGGACACTGGTCGACTGTTCTGTTCTACCTTCTTTAACTGAGCTCCTTCTCTGATTTGATCCAAGAGTGCTGCTTTGTTTCCCGCAGGAACTGGAAGCTGGTGATCAACCTCTGAAGGAAGGCCTGGTGGTGGAGGAGGACCAGGAGGGGGTGGAGGAGGTGGAGGGGGTGGAGGAACAGATGACCCACTTGCTGGTGGCGGTGGGGGCGGAGGAGGGCCGGATGGTGCAGATGAGGAATGCACTGGCGGTGGTGGAGGATACATCCGGTTGGGAGGAGGCGGGGGCACTGCTGCACCAGGTCTAGATGGAGGTGGGGGTGGAGGTGCTGCTGTGGGAGCCCTTGAAGGAGGTGGAGGCGGTGCCCCTCGGCCCCTAGCAGGGGGAGGAGGAGGGCCCGAGCTATGGGGAGGGGGAGGTGGAGGTGGAGGGGGTCCTCCTCTGCACGGTGGTGGCGGAGGTGGAGCTGAAATGAAACAAAACAACTTTGAATTACCTGCTACTCAATACCTGTAAGTCTTTCAGAGACCAGCAAAAAAAGAAGGCTGTGCCTCGCCTTTTGCAAGGATCTCTGTGCCTGTACAAATTTTACCAATTCTGGATTAAAATGGACACAGCTGAATATAAGCTATGCCTATAGCGCAAACCAAGTGAAACATAGCCTATGTCAGTTGTGTATTTTGTAAAAGAATCAGCCACCGCAGGAAGCAGGTGCAAGACTTAGAATGAGTGATTAAATTTCAGAAGAATCCTGTAAAGTTTTGTTGAGCTTGGACAGAACAAAAGAGAAAAACTTTTCAGAAAATACACTTAAAGTGAAATACAGAATTTCCAGTTTCTAATCTCTCCATTATTTTATTAAGTAATTACAGAATCAAGCATTTTTTAAAGCAGCATCTTCTAGTAACACCCCCCTCCCCCCAACTAATGCATTATAATGCAGCATAAACTGACTCTTAGTCTCTTTTACTGAAAATTCCTTCCAACAGTATCTTTATGGCAGGGGCTGTCAAAAGGAAACAACATTAAGGCTACACACAGGATCATTTCTCTGTGAAGTGGCCTTGAAATGTACTTGCTCTGCTAATGGCATTTTAAGTAGCACTGTTTCATTTCCTCTTCCATTAAGCATCTAATGGCTCATGGTACTTTAGGTTGTGTGGTTGCTACACATAACTACTTAATAATCCAGGTGCCATCATATAACTAAGAAAATTCATGTTTGATTTCACATGCCTTGATAACAAAAAGGGTATTACTTCTTTACCTCTTCTATTATCCCCTTCATGTAACTGGCAAAGAAAGCAGGCTGGCTGCACTTACATAGAGAAGGGAACATCCATAAAAATGGGATTTTGGGGAAGCAGGAGTCACTAGTACCTCAATGCCTCCTTCCCTGCTCATCTTTCGAAAAAGATATGTTCTTAAGTTCCACGAGATGCTGGGTTTTTTTCTACCCCTTCACAAGAACAACACAGAGAGAACTGCATCTGAAATGCCATGTGTTTTCCAAGAGACATACTGCAAACATTCTTGATTTTAAGAACTGCCATTTCTGGCTGATATGGCTGTAGTTCCGCTTAGGGCCACCGGAGGGCGGTATTACCAAGAGCAACAACCCGCCAAGCGCTACAGACGGTTTTGCGATACTGAGATAATCGGCGCGGTCATGGCTCCAGAGTCTGTACTCTCCCTAGATTTCTAACACAAGGTTTAAGTTTTCCTGTGGGAAAATGGTTTATTCGCATTGCAACTAGAGAGATATGCCACATCCAATCTGTGGGAACAGCATTCTGCCTGTCTGCACTCAGCTGTAGTGAACTGAGGGAGGACCAGCAAGCAGAGAGCACTATTAACTTATGCTCTCTCCCTTCCCCCTCAAACAGATAGTACAAGCAAAGCAAGAAAATAATTTTAGTTTTTCTAATAAATGCACACTAATCTGTACACTGATATTACAATAAAATTTGTATAATCATCTATAGATGGTACTGTCACCAAAAAAATAACCACCAGTACCAAAACTAGTGAAAGGGCAGGGAAAACAGGAAAATAATTTCCATCTCAGCAGACTGGCTTTTCTGCAACTCTCTAGTCAGCATGCTAGCAGGGTGAATATTTAAGCACAGAAATTCTTGCAATAAACACAGAAAAGTTTTTCAGTTGAGAAAGAACACTTCAAACAGCAGTCAAGCCCATACACCAAATAATGCAGTTGTAGATAAACCCACTGAAATACTGGAATATTTTATCTACCTCTATAAAAAAGCACAGAGGTAGATTATCATCATGCATATTATAGACGAGGCAGTTTTTCTTTTAATTGCATACATGCAAATGGCCATAATGTGAAGTCAACACACACAAAATAGAAAGATAGGCATTTAAAAAATATTTTAAGCTAGTCATAAGACTCCAAGGCAAGTCTCCTCAATCTAGTTTTAAAGTCAGCAATATGGGATCAACAACCTTGTAAACATTTAAACAGAGTTAAGATTCTACAGAGGAGCTGACAGATTTCTTACTGAGAAAAAAATTCATAATTGGGAGTTTTGTTTACAATTTAACTAAGAAGTTCAAACATAATTTTTAATATTGCATTCAAACAGGTGCAGACTAAGGTCTCATCTAGGAAAGAAATCACACAACAGCATGAATACTTTGAAGCATATGCTTAGATGCCAGCTCAAGTACATACCGCTCCACCGAGGGGGACCTAAGAAATAAATGTAACAAGTCATTGTACCCTGATTCTGTACCTCTTTAGTCACTGAACAACTTACTCACTGCTTTCAAACCGCTATAATTTCACCTTAGATAATTTTTCTCTTGAGAAGAGCTCTAAGCAAATTTTTAAAAGTTTGACACTGGCAGAGTAATTTTAAAATGACTCGCTATCTTCCGCTAGATAATGCATCAGCTGAGGTCACATTTAAAGGTTAGGCAGGCAGCAGCTTATTTGAGATTTTTTTTCCAGCGTAAGCATGCTCAAAACTAGTATTTTTTATTTCAAATTAGAAAAAAACTAACTTTAAAAAATATAAAAATTGCAGGTCTGTAGCTGTTTCAAGGCTCTCTACAGAGTTCTGCCAGGGTAAATGGGCAGCATAAATATCTGCCAGCCATCTACTACCACTACAGCTGACAACAGCATTATGTCTTCCAACATTTTCATTTATTTATAAGATTGAGATTAGAAATAAATATTTAACGTACGCAGTCTGAAAAAGCTGTATCCAACATACTGCATAGATTTGCATTCAGACTAAGTGCTACTGGAAATTACTTAATTGGCATAAATATCCTTATTCCTCAGGGACAAGTCCTCTCGTGGGTCATGCCTGAACATTTTTACATAGTGTATAGTGTATGGAAACATGATCGAGTTCAACTGCAGTGACATGAAGCCCAGAGAAGAGAATCAAAAACTGCTCACCATCAACAGTTTCTACTCTAATCCTTAAGGTAAAAAATACCCTGTTAATTTTTACATGGAAGTAAAAGGAATCCCACCTTGTCTGCGCAGTTCATTTTTAACAGCTTCCACACCTCCTGTTTTTTCAATGAAATCATATATGACCTTTGAAGTTTCTTTGTCTTTTAGTTGAGCCTCTGAAATTCCACACAGATCAAACAGATTTTTCAATTCTGGGTCTAAGTTGTTCACCTGCAAGTGAGATACATTCATTTTAAGTAGCTTGGAATGTGGACATATTTTTAAAAAAATCATTTGTATTAGGGGAAAAGAATACCCACAAATCATACCGTTAAAAGGAACAGCAAGGTGACCTACATGTCTCCGAGTTGACTTATCAAGTCAGAAAGTACTACTCTAGGAGAAGTAAGTACCCTGCACGAAAAACTGAACGTTTTGAATCTTTCCCCCCGCCCTCAGTTCCCCTTGCCTATTCCCTTCTATTCCAACATCTCTCTGTTTACATCACATCATAAAATCCCAATTTATAACTATTTAATATACAGTTAACTTGTTCTTTAATGCAAATCTTTAATGTAGAAAGTCTCTAAAGTTTAAATCATTGTCTTCAGCAACTTATTAAATTACTTACATCAAAACCTGTGTTTGGATCCCAACCAACATGTCCAATGTGTCTAAAAAAGCAGAAAAGTCCATTTAATCAGCATAAAAAGGATCTTGTTAACTAAAATAAAGGGACACCAAGATAACCAGAGATACCAGCTTCTAAGCAATTCTTATTCCTCAGTGCCTCACTTGAGAATGGAATAGTAAAACATCTTTATTTTCTCTTTTTGTCTCATGTCCAGAAGATCAAATGGAGAATTTCTCTCTTTAGGTTACAACGTGTGGCAAAACACGAAGGCTTCATGCCACCCTGTGGTGCATACAAGATAATGATGGAAGGACTGCTCAGAGATCAAGAAGTTTAACCTTTACATAGCAACTGGATTTTGAGCTATTGCCAAATTTTTCAGTGCCATGCAGCTGCAAAACCTCATCCTTCCTGTCACCACTGTGTGTATCACCTCTTTCCCATTCACATCTTTCAAAGATAAGTCAGGACTGCTCTCAGCTGCCATCTTCCTAAGTTTCCAGCAGCCATTTCATGTGGCTACCAAAGTATTATTTTACGTGATGCTATAACCAGTTAGAACACAGACGAGTTTTGTGCCCCTCCAAGCTACTTCACAATACTGCTACTGGATATGGAAAAGAGAACCATAATGTTACCAGGACTCCCTGTTTTGTGACTCTTTTCACATATGGTGACTTCTAGAAGCAAGATTCAGTTTTCAGGAAGTTCAGCTCAGAGTTATAAAAAATACCAGGTGTGCTGCTAGTAGCCAATGCAGTCTAGGCTAAACTTGATAATTTACTAAGACTGTTTGGCTGCTGTTAAACAGTGCCTTGCACAACAGACCTTGTATTCTTGCTTGGGTCTGTTTTTATCAGCAGCACAAGTTTTCTTCATTAAAATACGGAAGTACAATGATCAGTTTTGGTTTTGGTATAACTACGACTAGTTAATTACTTATTTTAAAAAGCAAGAAAAGTAAAAGGTTCGGTTTAAAGTGAAATTATGCCATAAAAAAGGAAAACCTGTTTTGCCTAATTATTTAAATGCTTTTAACTAACTACCAGAATTGTTTACAGAATTCTGAATGCTAAGATACAGCTTGCTTCACATAAATTAGACATGCATTTCCTAACAGGGTTTCACAGCTATCACAATGTATTAACCTGGCATATGTAAACTGACATTAGTTTACCATGAATATAATCTTACCCACATATTTGTGCACGTCTGTGTGACTTGGGGTGCTCTTTTAATCGTTGTGAGCATACAACTCAATTTAGTGCACTTAACTGACTCTGAAGTTTCATATGCCACAGTTTTAGCATTATTTTTTGTTCATTTTTCGCCCTTCAAAGTAAGATAAATTACTTGTACACACTGACTCTAACACACATTTTTCAGATCTTTCCAATGCAAATACATATTTATCAGATAACCCCAGTCTTATGCTACTTAGAAGAATGTACACAGTAATAAGTTACATTCATTTTGAGTACAAATTGTTTTTTTTCTCAAAACACTGGAACTCCATATGTGTCTAACAGAAAACATTCAAAAAATTTATCTACTGATTGTAACTTTGATCTGGCATAAACAGTGACCATGTTGGTCTTCACAAGTATCACAGCACAAGTGATACAAGTTATCCTAATGGCTTATTTGCCTAACAATACCAAACGCCAGTTTCCATATGTTTGTATAAAATCTGCAGTTAAAGTATCTTACATAGTAAGATGACACACATAGCTGTTGCACTCTACAGGACACTTAAACAGACCTCAAGCCAAAAGGACTTTCAACAGACTTCTTTTGTAAAGGCTCACCATTTACAATTTAATGTTACATTATATGATACTGGAACATATCTTTTGTTTGAATGTCATTAAATATTTTATCACCTTACTCTCAGCTTCTCTGAGTCACAATCTGATAGATATCATAAACAAACTCTCAAAGTAATTTTATATCTATGCTGCTGCACAACCCCTTCCACAAATTCCACTGTCAGAGGTCTGACAGCGTAATGCAAATTTTGTCCACATTTGCTGAAGGTCTGCATCAGTACAGTCACAACAGTGACCAGCTACAAAGCACTCTTAATTTTTGTTTCCCTCTTCCTTCTTTTCTGTGTTTTTCCGTTCAAGTGATATTAACAGATGCAGAACTTCACTGATACTCAGACCAGTAAGAACAAGGTTGATGCCTGAATTTTCTAAGCAGAGTTTGTTCAGGGAAGTGTTTTAGCCCACCTCTTTTATGCTCCATCCACTGTCCCATTCTACAGAGCACTGTCCCAAAACACTGTGCAGTAATGTTACTGTAACTAGTAATGCTAACATTAATTTAATGGAATTATATTCTGGGAAAACACATCAGTGTAATGATGCAACATACCACTTAAAAAAAATAAGACATTCACTAGGCATGTAAACATCACACTGATTTTCTCATGCTTCACAGAAACTGATCTCTCCTGCAACTAACTCAAGCTCCAAGTTCCTGTTGCTTCAGCAAATAAAGTACGTTTATTTTAAAAAGCAGAAGATTATCACAACAATTAATGTTCAGGAAAGCAACAGTTAATTGAGTAAAGTGACCAAAACCAAGTTTCATGAAAGTGAAGCTCAAAGTGGTACATCGTAACTACTCCAAAAGATATATAAGAAATGACAATAGGAAAAATTTCTGAAGGATGTATGCTGTACTTTCATCACAAGATACAGGTCCCAGTCTACACAACAGAAAGTCTGTAAACGTAAAGCCAAAGATGAAATCATGGCAAGTAATTTCTGCAGTTATGACAAGTCAGGACCCAAATGTGTATTTCACATGACAATGCACAGCTATATATGTGCAGGTGTAGGAATCACAGTGTTAAAGAGTTGATCACTAAAGCAATATGAGTCTTCACTGAGCTGACGAGTTCAATAAGGCACCTTCTATACAGCTGAAATATTTTCTAAGCTGATTTTTTCGATAGCAAGTTACTTTTTGTTTACAGCTGTAGGAAAAGCCTCATCTGTGTATAAGCTAACCTTCCTTTAAACCCCACAGCATTCCAGGTAGCTTTTACTTAGTTCAGGTTACACAGGTTCAAGAGTTGGCCATTTTCAAGTGTAACTTACACCAAAAAAAAAAAAAAATCTGAAAAGCAAAATGCCAACATCCCTCCCCACCACCCCAAGCAACAAAACTCCCACCCATCCAAAACCAACTCAAACTCAAGAACATACTTACTGGAAATTAGATGGAGTTCCAATATCTGCCTTTGTCAATCTCCTCTTTTTAGTTTTTCCTTTCTTCTTTTCTTTGGTATATGGAATATTGTTGACTTGTGGAGTATAAAATCTGTTAGTTGTAATTTCAGGGTTTTTGATATCAACAGTTGCCATTGGTAGATTTGGGCCTGTGAAAGTAAAGTACAGGATTTTTACTCCTGTTTTTCACCAATGCCACGTTCAATGCACAAACTCTGGCGGTTGTTTTTGACCTGTAGAATACCTGTACTCTAGCTGTAGCTCCACATGCCACATGCATCCAGATGGGTTCTGGATCTCAGATGCATAAACTAAGATATTTGATTAAAAAAAAAATGTTGCTAGAGCAGAGCAACAGGAATATTTTCTGAACTACAACTTGTATTTTGCAACATGCACAGAACACATGGAATGATGAGACACATTAAGATACAACATAGCTACAATCCTAGATAAGATCAAAGATGTGACTCTCATAAACAGTTAGACTCGAAGAGCCAGCAGGCCATCACCTGGGCAGCACACTAAACTAATCTTCCAGGAGACACAACCTTCCTCTAATAAACTGCAAGTGGGAATGCTTTCTGCCATCACACACACACAACCTGAACATTGCAATGGCTTCAGAAAGCTGCTCTAGACACCCTACTGTCTTCAAATACAGGACAGTATCTGTGGAACTATTTAGGATTTCTTATGTCTTACTCTTTCTCACAGGTTTTCAAAACAGTGAAGCCCCAGATAAGAAACAGCTTGCAGAGACAGTAAAAAGAGCACCAGAAATACAATTTGTAATTTTTGTGTTTCATGTATATTCTCAATCTTTGATCTTAATTATAAATAATTCTGAATTATTATTGTAATTATTTAAAATACATCTGAATTATACTCTTGCTAATTTAAGCATCTTAACATTATGTTACTTGTGTAATACTAGCAAACTAACATACCTAGCACCTGTGCCACTCAGGGTTTTTAGCTTTGACAGAAGATAATTCCTGACATAAGCAAGTGATAGCAGTACTTAAATACTAAGAGGCAATCTATGCATTTATCATGTACATACATTTGTATACATACATATATACACAGGTGTATTTTTAAAGAAACCTACAAAAAGGGTAAGTAATTTCAGTTTTGGAAGAATGAAATTAAGCAGGTCATTTAAAACCAGTTTGGCCAGAAATAGCTTGAAAACACTCCCTACTTCCCTGTGAGTTAGGACCCAGTGGTTAACAAATGAACTAAAGACACAGTCTTACTGGGCAGATGATAAAAAAAGTATAATTAGACTTTGATAAATTTGAACCTTGTTTTGACACTATTTTTTCGCAACTGCATTCAGACAGAACCAACAAGCCTTATGTTCACAGCGCAATATAAAAATCAGAAAGGGCAAGGAGACAACACAACAGGTAACATAGCTGACACTTGCATCTAAACACCCTAGTGGGAGGCACCTAGTACTAGCCAGGACAAAAAACAAAAACAGAAACATGACACTGGGCTACACAAAACTAATCTAAAACATATGACAACTCTAACACTTCTGTAGGACTCTTAAAGGACAAGATTAAAAACTGCATTGAAATTGCATGAAAAAAAATCTAAAATGTTTTCTGCTAAGCAGAAATGCTTTTATCTAGAAATGTTTTGATCTAGACAACTGTCCTTTGAGACTATCAAAACATAAACTGACCACGTAGGACTACACAAAACAATTTGCATTGTTAAGAGTTTCATTTAAAATTAGCACTGAATTCACTAATCATCAAATATAATCAACTCTAGACTTAACAATAAGTTCAGTAAAATCTTCAGAATGACTTGAAAATTACAGTCTTAATTTCCTTGGTACAAAACACTAGGAGTTAATATTCACTTTAATTACCTATTGCATTTTTTGTTATATTCTGCCCATTTTTACCTATTATATTGGTATTTACAGTTTAAATTGCTGTACTGACATTCAAAAAAAAAGGTATCTCTATAATGCTAGTAAGTTGATGATATTCTTCTCTCAATTTCTAGCAGTCTTTGAAGTGCATCCTTCTGTATGTAAAATCCTGAACTAACCACAGTCAGTTGCCTCTAAAGCAGCAGCAATTTGCAAATGCGAAGTTTAATTCAGCTGAGCTAAAATCAAGGACTGATAGCCTGATTCCTTGACAATAATACTCACACAAGAGGTCACAGTAAAATTAAAGATGAAAATTTTTCTTACCATCTGGTTTAGACCTTAGATGTCCACGAGGGATAAAAGAACCTTGGAAAGAATTGTACTCTTCTAGAACTGCCATATTTATATCCAGTAAAATTTTTCCCATCATTACACATGCACCTTCCCCAGCAGGTGTAGACAGCTCAATAAATGAAGATGAGNGCAGGTGTAGCCAGCGCAATAAATGAAGATGAGAGAGGCATATAGAGCTCATCATTAGGAAGTCCCTGGCAGTACAGTGGCCTTAAGCATCCACTGTTATCAATATCTGTGACATCTTCAGAAGGGGCTCCAGAAAACGTTGTACAGAACATTCTGAAATGTTAATTCTAGTCTGTATTTTATTTAAAGCCTCTCTAGGTATCTGTCCCAGACTACAGACAGCTCTACAAGAAATGCAAACTGTTCTAGTTAACAGCTCAAATAAAATT